>JADRCD010215702.1:10835-23999 GCA_019843815.1 Montemys delectorum | reverse complement strand
AAAAAAAAAAAAAAGAAAAGAAAAGAAAAGAAAAAAAGAAAAGGAAGTGATCTTAAGATCTCCAAGGTAAGGACTATCAGTTAAGCAGGGTAGGCTAGGGTGGAGAGGCGAGTGACATTTTCAAATAGCCCAGGAGGAGTTTGATGTCACAATTGAGCAGAGAGTGCAGCTGCTGTCTGTAAGGAGAGTCTTTGGGTCCGTGCTCAGTGTCTGGGATGGAGTCTGGAAGAAGCTGGTTCCCCTGGAGCAGAGATGAATGGGAAGTGGAACCCCGTCAAGACCTAAATAAACTCTCCTTTCTAGACTTCGGTAGAGACCTTGGATTTTACTCCGGGCGTGACGGGAGCTGTTGCTACAGAGTTTTGAGCAGAGGGAGGGTCTGAAGTGTCCTCATGAGATCATGGATGTGTGAACAGACTGAAGGGGACCTGGAGGTCAGGGAGACTAGTTAAGTGATGGGAGGCCCTTGGAGGAGAGAGGGTCAGAAGTGGTGGTCTGGGTGCTTTTAAAGGCAGAACAGGAAGACTAATGAATTAGATGCAGGGAGTAAAGAGGGACGCCAATGATGACTTTGTAGGCTTGGACTGCTTCTCTGGAAAAACAGATAGCTTCCTGCATCTGGTATTCTCTGCTGCACTGAGGGTGCGGCTGACTAGCCCAGCTGCCCAGCAGGTGTGAGCAGTGATCAGTGCCCAGTGCTGAACAATGAAGCATTGCATCTGGGCCTTCCTTCTGGCATATTTTATCTCTGTTCCCTTTTGGTGATCAACTGGTTCCATTTGTGGAACCTCTAAGAATCTCAGTTCTCAGGAGCGTAGGCAGGAGAATTTTCTGTGAGTTTGAGGCAGCCTGAGCTACATGGTAAGCACCAGGGTAGCCCAGTACCTACTATCCTCTGTCTCAGAAGAACAACAAAAAGCCTTAGTTTTCTGTGAACTCTGACAGCAAGAGGTGAGTACTCCTCTGGGCCCTGAAGCAGGTCACTACTGCAGGGCCACAGTCACTCTGCTAAGCCCTCCTGGAACTTGGAAGTCAAGTTCAAGGCCTCCTACCTGATACAGTAAATGTTGAACCACTGAGTGCTTGGGAATACATTTTAAGGAACTAATGAAATGTCTCTTTTTGTCTCTCTGTAGCGTCTGATGGCTATAAAGTACAAGAAAAGAGAACTGCCCCCAGCCGCCCCACTTCTTCAGTTTCAGGACAAACTAGCAACCACTCAGGAAACAAACCAGGTATGGTATCAGCAGTTACATGCAGAAGCGGGAGGTCATTTAAAAGCTGCAGCCCCATGCTGGTGACTACAATTAAAAGTAGAGTTTAGGAGTGCTTTGTTCTGTCCCTGCCACCAAAGCAAAAGCAAAATCTCTCAATGCCTTGGACATGGACATATATTCATTCTCTCTCTCTCTCTCTCTCTCTCCCCTCTCTCTCTCAGATTTGTATATTTATGTATGTGAGTATGCTAACTGAATATATGCCTACATGACTGAAGAGGGCATCATAAATGACTATAGATGGTTGTGAGCCACCATGTGATTGCTGGGAACTGAACTCAGGTCCTCTGAAAGATCAACTACTGTTCTTAAATGCTGAGCCATCTCTCCAGCCTCAGCTTTCTCTCTCCTAAATAGAAATGAAAGCACAAACTTTATGGAGTCATTTGATAGTCACTGAGACAATGTTTCTGAACATGTTTACTTACCATCAAATGTTATCTAAAAGGTGCTATGTTTGAAGCCAAGTTATAACAGTTTTTGAGCTTGTATGCCCAGCATTATTGTAGATCTCTTGTGACTTCTGCAAACCCACTGAGATCTTTAGAGGCACCCACACAGTAGTAAGCCTTTGTTCGCTTCCCTGCGATGATCATAACCTACCTACAAGTAGTTTTATGGAATAACTGCTTGTGATTGACAATCAGTTTCATTCAGTGACACAAAGACACTGCTGTAAACGTAGTACAGACACCTGGACGGCAATGCCACCTCCTTCCCAGCACTAGCAGCCGGCGTGTGGCTCCTGGGCGAGTCGAGCATAAAGCACGATGATGCTGGTGGTACCCAGGCTCTTAGAGACCTGCTTCACCCATTATTGAAGCTGGACCGTGGGAAAGAGGCTAGAAGTACCGGGTCTCATCTCACACAACATTCTCCATTTTTCTTAGTTTTGTCTTTTTGTCATGTGGAAAGCATATGTATCGGAGTAGATACATTCGACTTCTCGTTTAGGAGGAAGACAGCAATGGATAATGTTGTTTGAGCAATCTCAGCCACGTTTTAATGAGCAGGCTGATCTCTCCCCTCAGCCGCCTCTGTCCACCACTTTCCCACCTTCCCACAACAGCTAGTACTTTTTGGAAGTTCTTCTGGGCCTGGGACTGGAGAGGGTACCATATAAGCAAACTCAAGTCCCTGTCCCTGGTTCCGTCCCCAACCCCATTCCCATGGGGCTTACACTAGAGCACCTTTACTCCTCAAGTTCATGGGACTACCCTATGAAAGTAACAGTGCCTTTGCTTTTGTTTATTTTGTTATTTGTTTTCATTGTACAGGAGATCAAACCAAAGGCCTTGCTTTATGCTAGGCAAGCAGTGTACCACTAGCTGTATCCCAGCCTGAAGGAGAAATTCTCTTCTATCAAATGTTGTTTAGATTTTATTGATTTTAATATGTTTGGAGGGAGTGTCTATATGTTCAGTGAGAGTGTCTATATCAAAAGAGTAACGTACAAAGGAATAGACACCTGGCATTGTCCTCCACTCATGGGCCATGGCAAGCATGTACTTATATTCACTCACACACATGAATGAGTATACACGCATGTACATGTGTGTACATGTGTGTGTGCGCACACACACACACACACACACAAATATTCTAGCAAAAATCCACTCCAAAGACATATTAACTTGTTCTTTCTGTGCTGATGAGGAACAGCAAGAAAGTACTAAGCAATTTGTAACATACAGAAGTCCTAAGTCTGAGCCGAGACACATTTCGGGCAATGTTCCTCGCTGTTGGTTAGCATGGTGTGATGGCATGCTTAGTGTGAACAGGTGGTGTGTTCCAAACCAAGGCTGCCGTGGAAGCAGATGATGCACAGCAGGGGCAGCAGGGCCAAGAACTCGAAGGTTCATTTACATGTTTGATTTTGAGTTTTTGGCTGTTGTGACCCCCTGAAACCTTGAGCTATTGCCCAGTTTTTCATAACTCACACCTTCAGCTACATGACCCCATACGAGGGTCACAGCCACAGTGTGAGCAGCTCAGATGTGACAAGGAAGAGTAATAGAAATTGATAGCTTATTGATACCAACATCATCTGCTCAAAATA
This sequence comes from Montemys delectorum, assembly GCA_019843815.1. Taxonomy (NCBI): domain Eukaryota; kingdom Metazoa; phylum Chordata; class Mammalia; order Rodentia; family Muridae; genus Montemys; species Montemys delectorum. Next base: position 20,663 of record JADRCD010215702.1, on the reverse strand, counting down.
TCAAAAGGCTTCAGAACTATGACTTGACTTGACTTGTTATTTTTATCATTTGTTTCTTCTGATGATACAGGGAATCAAAACCAAGGACTAACATGTGCTAGCCAGGAATTACCACTGAGCTGTACTCTCCCTATTCTCTAACGCTCTTACAATAGAAGAAAACCACTTGGGAGCTCTCAGAAGAGTCGTAACGAAGTATACCCTGAGTACAGACATACCAATTTCATAAGGATATTCAATTTCAATCAAATCGTTAAAATTGTGTGTGTGTATATATATATGGGATGTATGTGTACATGTATGCAAGTGCCCGCAGGCACCAGAAGAGCTTGTAGGATCCCTACAGCTTGAGTATAGGCAGTTGTGAACCCCCCTGATGAGTAGCTGGGAGCCAATCTTGGGTTTTCTGCAAGAATAAATAATTGTTCTTAACCATTGTTGATCAAATTGTTGAGCACCTTGTTGATCAAATACTTTAAACAAAAGATATATACCAATGTATGCCTTTCTTAAATTAACTCTTCTCCTGCATTCTGTCTCTTTTTAGATCCCCCACCTGTGCTACGGGTTGATGACCGGCAGCGTCTAGCCAGAGAACGCCGTGAGGAACGAGAAAAGCAGCTAGGTAGTCGAAGCCCTACATAGCACATGTTCGGTCATTCAGGGACCGCCTTGTTGAAAGGCTAATTTTTCTCCTGTAGGACAGAAACACTTAACACTGTGACATCTGCTCTTATGTGCCCTTGTGAAAGGTCAGTGGCTCCGGTGTTTGCTGAAGCCACCTGGCAAGCTGAGTCACAAGACTGGCTTACCAGGAAGTGGCAAGCAGTTTTCCTGTTCTAGAGTGTTGGCTAGGGACACCAGTGCCAAGTCCTCCCTTATTCACTGTCTTTTGTCTGTTTTCTTCAGAACTGAACTTGTATATTGAACGATCTTATGATTTCAGTCCAATAACAGTGGTGTGAGAAATATAAGAGAGAGTGAGGATGAGAGTAACTAAAATGTTCTTTATATGAAATTGCCAAAAATAAAAGTAAAGCAACAAAATGGTTGTTGGATGTATATAGATGTTTTGTAACTGAGACAGGCTGGGGCCTGAGGCCTTTGCAGGAAGTGGCCATGTTTTGGTGAAGTTGCACAGGCTAGAAGAGCTACTTCATCTTTGGGAAGACCCAGCCTCTCTACCCTATTCCTTTTGCTGGTCTTGATCAAGAACCCAAGTGTGTGGCTCTAGTGGCCTGGTGACATTTTTAGCACAGGCCTGTTCCTCTTCCTTGCTACAATAGCAAGATTACTTCATTTCATTAGCAAGATGTCATTTTGTTTGTTGTTGTGCTCTTTACTTTTGTTCATTTTTTTACTTAACTTTTCTTTGTGTGTGTATATATATGTATGTTGTATGTGTACATATGTGTGTGAGTGTGTATTGTATTATGTGTATATATGTGTGTATGTTGTATATGTCTATGTGTATATATGTATATGTGTATATGATTTATATATGTGGGTCCTCATGCCATAGTGTGTGTTTGGAGGTCAGAGGACAACTTTATGGAGTTGATTCACTGTTTCTACCATTATGTAGATTTTGAGAATCAAATTTAGGTCTTGAGGCTTGTGAGAAATCACTTTATCCACTGAGCCATCTTTTCAGCCATTTTTGTTGATCTTGCTTTCCCTGGCATAGGGTCTTTATACCCAGGCTGGCCTCAAGCTTGGGGTCGTCTGCCTCCTTAGTGCTGGGGTTGCAGGCCTGGTGCACGGTGCACCATACCTGGTGCTGCTGAGATGTTTTTAAATACATTTTCACTACCTGGATGGGATATAATTAAGCTCTGCTGTTTTCTAAGCCTGGTGTTTCCTCCTAGACACAATGATCCCTGTTCGTGCCAGGTTTCCTGCAGACAGGCAGTTCCTGGAAAGCAGGCTGGCAGTGGCCTCCTGGCCTTGACCCCCTCTCAGCATGCTGCTCCCTAGTCATAATGTTGGTTAGAAAGGTGGCCAGCACTGGAGTACTAAAAACAAGAGAGGTTTTTAATGCATAGGAAACCTTTGAAGTATGCACAATAGAAGGACAAGTCAGGGTTGGTAGTGTCAGCTGCTACTGTGCTTTCAAACTTTGTCGTGCTACATGTGTGGAACTGTTTCAGTTACTAGCAAACTTTGAAAAATGAATGGCCAGTGATTGTGATGATTTTCTGTTGAGTGTAAATTGAAATGAACATTTCATCTGGCCCCATGGTGTGCTGTGCTGGTGAGCAGATAGTCAGGGTGTGTTATTTTCTATGTTGAATGTCTGAGTTGTGCCTTAGTAGTCAGATGGTGTATCATGTGGGTGTTCTTCCTATATTATCCTTCAGTTTTTCATCCTTCAGTTCTTCCTATAGGAGACTGCTCTGTGGATTGGTGGGACAAAGGCATATGCTCTCCGAAAGCTTTTGTTTGTCTTAAAAGCTTTCTAAGTGGTCTCCTCTGGCGCTCCTCCACTCCACCCAAATCAGTTCCGGCTGCTCCTTGAAGCTCCCTGCTAATTGCTGCGGCTCTTGTTGTCTGACTTGTAAGCTTTAATTTCAGGGGTGGTGTTGTGTTGTTGTTGTTGTTTTGTTTTGTTTTGCTTTGTTTTTTCACCCAGGGAAATTTTCTTTTCTTTGTCTGGATCATTTGTTCTGCTGCGCTCTGTTCCCTTGGGTGCTGTTGACAGTTCTCCCTTCTCCTGCTACTCATGTGACAGTGGGTGATTCCCTATTGTCTGAGACAAAACTTGTTTCTAGCTTTAGGGTTTTTGACATAGGTCTCTTCTCTGTAGCCTATGCTTACCTCGAACCCACAGCTCTTCCCCTGTGTCACCCTCCGAATGCCAGGATTATAAGTAAGAGACACCACACTCAGTTGTAAACTCAGCTTCTGTATATACATTGTCATCTGTCCCCAGAACTGACTCAGCTTGGTAACATGTGTCAGTAAATGCCCTGCCTGGATGTACTTCCTACTTGTGCTTCCAGCCAGCAGGGTCTCTTGCTTGTTGCCAGGCCTCATTTCTTCTCATTGTCACACTGTCTGTTCTGGACAAGGCAGTCAGCACCACCCAGTTAGGTGCAGCTACCATGCCACACCCCTCTGCTTCAGACATGATGGCTTCTTACTATCTCACCCAGCAGAAGCCAGAATCCTGCGGTTTGCCTCCTGTCTCTTAAACTCACCAGACACATCCTTGAGTCAGAACCTTCCTAGTTGCTGTTGGCTTCACATGGAACACAAGGTCTGAAAACTTACAGAGCTTATATCTCCCTTCAAATTTTACTGAAATATTGTCTCTTTAGTGGGGTATTTCCTGTCCACCTTACTCAGATTCTCAACTCCCTCAAGTTAGAACTCCTCCTTTCTCTCTAGTACTGCCAACATGTAAATGGGTATATTCCCAGTTTATCTACCGTTGCATCAGGCTCCACTGTGATACCGGGTCCACAAAGGAAAGGGTTTGTACTTTTCTTTTTTCTTTTTTTTTTTCTTTTTGATTTCTAAAGCCCACAGAAAAACCTAGAATAGCCATGTGCATAGTGAATTTCCAGCAATTAATTGTTTTGTTGAATGTTAAGTCAAGTAAATGTATGCATTTTAATTCAAGTAAACACAGCAGACATTGCACGTTGGCGTCATTGCTGACTGTCATGCAGTGCCTTGCCTGCCTGTTAGCTCTTAAAGCTTTACCAGGGGCTCAGAGGAGCAGGACAGTCAGTAGGACAGCTGTGCTTGGGACCTTACTGACCTCCGTGTGCAGTAACACTCCAGCAATACTTTGACAACGTTCAAAAGAATATTTAAGGAATATTTAACGACAATAAAAAAAAAGTCCTCCACATTTCAGGAGATACAGAGTTCTCTTTTTAGTGTTAGGTTTACTTTTTCAAATGTTTTGGCATACTTTTGGTAAACACCTACTTATTTAATCTTTTTCAAATACCAAATCTTGTGTTGTACACACATGTGTGTTGTTGATGGTTTCTACAGTGTCACTCATGCTATAGGTAAACAGTCTAGCACTGAGCTGCACCCCCAACCGTCTGAGACCAAAATCTTTGTGACTGTATTTCTATTCCCAGTTAGGGGTATCTGGGTTTTTCTGGGTTCTAAAGCACTGTGGGAGAGAGATGTAGACAGCTTAGTGTGTAAAGGCACCTGACACCTAACTCCATGTGTGGTTGTGGCATGCATGTGTTCACACATGCTTATACATACATGAACAGAGAATACAATGTAAACATGTAATTTAATGTAATGGGGGGCTGGCGAGATGGCTCAGTGGTTAAGAGCACTGTCTACTCTTCCAAAGGTCCTGAGTTCAAATTCCAGCAACCACATGGTGGCTCACAACCACCCGTAATGAGATCTGATGCCCTCTTCTGGTGTGTCTGAAGATAACTAGAGTGTACTTATGTATAATAAATAAATCTTTAAAAAAAAATTTTAATGATGAAAGATTGTTACAGTGTGTGCATGTGTGTGTGTGTGTGTGTGTGTGTGTATGTATAAAATATTGATACAGATCTTGTTGATCTTCTAAATCCTTAGCTTGTGTTGGCTTTCATAGTTAAGTTTAAAACTTTTCTAGAGATCTATCAGAATGTGCTTTCAAAATAACACAATAATATAAAAATGACTTTGGCCTTGGAACAAATTTCAATTAGCTGAGGTAATTATATCAGACTGTGCCCTTCCAGCCTAGCTTTACTCTGCCTTTTTTCCATTCTAATTTTAATGTGTTATCATATAATCGAGAGAGAAATCATCATTTCAACCTGGTATGGAATGTCCATCTCAAATTGGTATTAACTAACAAACAATGATGGTGTGACCCCAGCTTAGGTCGTGTGTGAAGTCCCTTCCAGTTTTACTTAACATCATTTGTTGAACAGTTTTCTTTTGAGGAAAGGTTTGGAAACTTTAGTCACCCAAAAAAAAACGAGAGATGGGGCAGAAAGGGAAAGGAGGAGAGGAGCGTGTGAGAGTCCAGAAAGCAATCCTGTGACAATCCTGTGACAGAGTAGTCTCTCATCCAGACTGCACGTGTGCAAATCTGTCAGGCCCCCAGCTAGGGCAGTGGGTGCAGAGTGAGCGCTCTCCTCAACTCCGAGACCCTCAGGCAGGGAAGGGGCAGCTCATGCCTCCTGTGAGCGCGTACCCAAGCAGCTGTGCCCTGAGTCAGCCAGTTGGAAGACTGGATGCCTGTGTGGGGATGGTCTCAGTAAGCAGGGTCTGAATGAAGTCTTAGGGTCAGATGAATAATGTGACAAACTCTTTATCTTTTTACGTCTAAATTTACCTTGCCCTTAAGTGTGAAAATAAAGATTCTAACCCTGAATAGTAAGAATCCTGTGGGCACGATAAGGTCTAAGGGTGACTAATGGGGACCTTCCCTATCTCTCCCCATGTAGAGGAGGAACATTAGTCACTGGGAGGGTTTCCAGCCCAGACATTTTTAACAGAATGGTTCTTTGTGCTTCCAGAGTCAGACAATCTGGAGTCTAAACTCCAGCTCCACCACTCGCATGTCCTGAGATGTAGAGCGGGTGACCTTGCTCCCTGTCTCTCAGGCCTTTACAAGACTCAGGTCACCACGAAGCATGAGCACAGCCCGTCAGGTGACTAGGAGCCTGGGAGTCCAGGTCTGATGATTGTGAGCTGAGAAGTAGCAGATGGGGGGGGGGGGGGGGGGGGTCTGTGCTTCTCCGGAGGTCTCAGTGAGGCAGCTGTGAAAAGAATCCACTGGTCAAGCCAGACTCCATTGCTTTAGCAGCAGCTATATGCAGATCAGACTTCTGGGAATTTTCCACCTCTTCTAAGTTCTTGCTTTCTTATTTCAAGACCTTCTCTCCACACATAAAGGGTGCTACAGGGTTTCTGTACGTGTAAGTCTGCCTCAGCACCTCAGTTCTATTAGCCTTCAAGCACAGGGAAATAGGCAAAGTGGGAAGGCCTCTCAGACCAGAGACAGTGTGGGTGGCCTGCACGGCCAGGCCAAACAGCTCGACATACTCCAATTACAGGTAAAGAGATGGACTGTTATCCCAGCTCTTGAGACACTGAGATAGAAGGATTACCCAAAACTCAAAAACAGCTTGGGCTACATAGTGACTTCCAGGCCTAGTTAAGCTGCAGAGTGTAATTTTGTCTTGAAGAATAAAATTAAATTAAAATACATAAAATAAAATAAAATAAAATGTAACATGGGATAGCCTCAAATTACATTCATTAAGACAATGAAAGTCTTGATTGACAGTCATTTACTCCTTAGCTCTCCCTCCTCCCTCTCTTTCCCTCTCTCCCTCCCTCTTACCTTCCCTCCCTCTTCCCCTGCCATCCCTCCCTTCCCTCCCTCTTTCTCTCCCCTTTTTCTCTCCCTCCTTCTCTCATAATTCCCTCCCTCCCTTCATTTTCCACCCACTCCCATGCTATGAGTGGACCCCATGACTTGTTTTAACAAATCCACTAAACACAGGCAAGAGCGGAGTAGCACCTCGGGCACCAGCAGTGGAAGCCCTTTGAGTGGAGCTGGGGCACTCTCCTGCTTCTCAGGAGAAGCTTTGACAGAACGCAGCTTGAGCTCCAGAAGACCACCAGACAGAGGCGATGTGGACAGAGGCAGCACCAGTAAAGGACCTGGGTGTTCTCGGTGTGTGTATTGATAAAGCTGCTTGGGACAAGCAGATAGAGTAGGTGTGAAGATGTAAAAGACTAGATAGATAGACTCCAATGCAGACGGAGCAGGAGAGCGAACGCTGACAGCAGAGGGTTAGAGAAGGCACTGTTTCTAACTAAGGAGTGACAGTACACAGTGTCAAGCATCTGAAGGGGGCCATGGAGGAGGGGCCTGCGCTTTCAGACTTCACTCACTGCTCCTAGGAGTCTGATGTGAGAAGAGACAACCCTGAGCAGGCTCAGCTTTGGAGTCAGCTGAATTAAAACCCCTGTTCTAGGTATTTTGCATCATATGTTCTTGGGAACATCAGATCTCTCTGGATCTTGTTTCTCATTTCATCCCCAAGCCTGCTTTGTGTAATGGTAATATCTCTGCTTGCTACATTTTTATTTTCATTTCAGAACACGTCAGGGGTCTATTCACTATTGTCATGGCTCTGGTTGCTTCTTCCTTTCTATGGTAGAGATCAGCGGCCAGCTCCAGGGCCGCAATGCTAGGCTAGCATGTCAGTGGAAATGGACCTTGACCCTCTGAGGCTTTTAAACAGCATACCTGGCTAATCACAACAAGCAAACTCAGTCTTACTACAGGATTGATCTTATTGCTCCTGTTTGTTAGAAAGGGTGGGGAATATGGTCGGGATTGAAAGAAGATCTCAGTCAGTAGAGTAGACTGGTCTTGAACTCATGATACACTTGCTCAGCCTCCCAGAGACTGTGGTTACACACAGCATTAGCATGTCCTTCCTTTTATAAGAAGGGAGTAGTGTGTATGATCTGGAAGTATCGGGGTTGGTTTGATGCAAATAAATACTGTTCATTTCATAGTGGTAAGCACTCTGGAAGTCCTGTGTGTTTCTCTATACTCTTAGCAGTTTTATTTTCACTTCAAAAGTCATTAATGCTCTCAATCTCTTACTCTTGTCTTTACTCTCACCTCTTGCTCTCTGTCTCCCCTCCCTTCCCGCTCTCGTCAGGTGGCCATGGCTGGCCTCTACTTTTCTATCTTTCTCATTGTCTCTCCCTCTCTCTCCCTCTTCTTCCCTCTCTCTCCCTCCTTCTCCTTCCTTCTCTCTTTCTCTCTCCTTCACACACACACTTACTTTTCTATCCTCTCTTTCTCTCTCTCTTCTACAATAAAACACCTTAAGACCATGAAAAACAAACAAACAAAAAAAGTCATTAACTTCTGCAACATGTTGCCTAGGTTTCTTTCCTTCCTTCCTCCCTTCCTTCCTTGATTTTGTGTGTGTGTGTATGTGTGTGTGTGTGTGTGTGTGTGTGTGTTTGCATTGTGTTACTTAGGACCTGAATATAGGGCCTCATACTCAAATTCTCAACTCCAACCCCATTAAATAAGTATTTTCTCCATGAGTATTCTAAGTCCTATAAAGTAACTTCACTCTCAATCTCTAGAGTATCTTACTTCGTCCCTCTCACTTCCCACTTCTTAGACTCATAAGCTAAATTAAGCCACATCTTCTTCAAGGAATTGATGGCATCTATGTGTTCTCCATTTTATTCCAGCAATGAAATATGTTCTCCACCTGTGCAGACATAAGCCTTCTCAGAAGGACGGTGTAGGTGGGGTGTCCACCCAGCCTGTGAGTGAGCACACTCTGAGATACCTATCCTACCTGCATCTTCTCTTAGCTGGCTGCTGTCTGTGGCAGTAGAACTGGAGTCACCAGGATTAACACACAGCCCATTATTCCATTTGTTGCCCCATGGAGCACATGGCATTATACCAAGTGTTGTAGGTGTTACATGAGCTCACCAACAGTCCTAACTGGAAGTCAGTGCTGTAGTGATTTCAAGAAGAGAGTCACACACAGCATTACTTGTTTCCTGGCTCATAGCTGTTCAGTAGCAGGATATGGGTAGGCTCAAATTCCTGTGCAGCTTGTGTGTCTATCCCAGTACCTATTTTTCATTCTAAATTCTCTTAACAAACAAGCACTGTTTGTTTCTAAATAGAATCCAGATTGCTAGTACATTTCCATGTTGTATAAGACCAACATCTTGTTCCATTACTATACCATGAAAACATCCTGGTTGCAGATGAGACTGACTTGCTCATGTGCATACTACTGAAGCTTAGGGAGTGGCGTCCATTTCTGTTTTAAGAACCTAAGAACCAGGCATGAATTAACTTGAGAGGGGAAAGGTTAACATCCACAGTGTTTTGTGGTTTGTCTGGATACGTTCTTCTCTTACATAGGTGTATCTCGCTGAAATTCAGTGATTGTTGAGTACTTAAAGATGTAACCAGCTTTACTGGCTACTGCCCTCCAGGGCACTGCCCTCACAGAATTCCATAGGCTGGGTGGCTTCAGCATCAGAATTACATTTCCTCACAGTTTGGAGTCAGGGAAGCCCAGACCAATGTTTGCTCTCATGCCTGCTTGGGGCTCTCAGAGCACAGGCATCCAGAGAGAATAAAAACTGGCTCAGCAGGTAAATGCCCTTCCTGCAAGCCAGGAGACCTGTGTTTAACTCCACGTAGCCAACTAAAGATGGAAGGAAAGAACCAGCTTCACAAAGTTGTTTGTTGATCTCCACATGTGCGCTGTGGTATACAAGCATCACACACACAGTGTAAGGACGGGAAAGAGAGCTCATGCTGCTGTATCTTCTTAAAAATGAAAACAAACCCACTAACTCTGTCAGATGAGGCCCCCCGCCCAGGGACCCAGTGGATCTTTTTCTTATGTTTTATAGTTTCACTTCTTGAAACAGGACCTGGAACAGTGGTCTTCCTACCTTAGCTTAGCGCTGAGATTATAGGCACGCACCACCATGCCCAGCCACTTCAGTCTTAATTACCTACTGAAGGATTTGCTTCCAAACACAGTCATGGGGATTAGATCTTAAAAAAGGGAATTTGGAGTTAGGGGGACACAATTCAGTCTAAAGCAATTGCTGGTTTTTTGTTTTTCAGTTTGTTTTATGTTCAGAATTCTTACTGAAAAAATGTTCAGCCTCAAAACTATAGGTTAATAGTTTAAATTACTAAAGTTCATAAGTAAACTTTCAATTCTTAAAATACTTTAAAAGGCTGCAGGAACCATGCTGAGCAGCTCATCTGAGGGCTCACCAGCTGAGGGCTCACCAGCTGAGGGCTACCAGCTG
>JADRCD010215702.1:0-10270 GCA_019843815.1 Montemys delectorum | reverse complement strand
TGAAGGTTTTGTGCCCCAGTGTAGGGGAATGCCAGGGCCAATAAATGGGAGAGGGTGGAGTGACAGGCATGGGGAGGGGGGAGGCAAAAGGGGTTTGTTCTTGTTGTTTTTGTTTGTTTGTTTGTTTTTTGGAGGGGAAACTGGGAAAGGAGAAATTTACATGTAAATAAAGAAATTATCTAATAAAAAAATAAAAATAAATAAATAAATAAATAAATAAAATGACTTTAACAGAAAAAAAAAAAAAAGATGTTGGTGACAAAGGTAGAAGTTGTAGGCAAATTTTCCTAAGTCCAGAGAACTGTTGTACTGCTTGAAGTATAGTTGTGGTTTAGTCCTTGTAATCTCGTGAAAGCCCCTATGTTTCCCCACAACCTGCTGTGATAGAACTCATTCCAGGTACCCAAGATTGGGTCGACCTGTCAGTCAGTAGTTCACAGTGAACCAGGAAGTAATTCTTAGCATGCTTTTCACATTGAACCAGAAAGTAATTAATTATTAAGATGTTTAGATTGTTCAAGTGGTTGAAACTTACTCTGGGAGATGGGGAAACAACCTTTGCTGCATAGAAAACAGAGTTTAGGAAAAATGTCAGATGTCAAGTTAAGTGCAGAAGGCCAGTATGGCAGGTCTCTTCACGTGCCAGCAGGCCACTTAATCTTAGATCTACCTGCAGGTTTATTAGAAATGGAAATTACTTGTCCCCAACACCATAAAAAAAAATAAAAACCAAGTGTTCTATTGTTATTAGTAACCGGGACATGAAGATTGGAGTCCATGGATTTGATTCTAACTAGATGCTTTTGCCCTTTAACCCCCAGACTTCCAAAGGTTATAGTGATATGCATGACAGACGAGAGGTCACTGCCTTCAAAAGTGGATTAGCTGGAGACTGAGCGAGAGTAGAGAGAAGAGAGGGAAAGCGAAGCAAAGAGTGCGGGCTAGTTGGAGTAGCTATGTTACAAACAGGGTGAGGAGAGTAAGCGGGAACTCGGCAAGCAGAGGAGTTTGCAGCCAAAGAAACAATTAGTCACAAATGTTTATTGCATTTCATTGCTGCATTGAAATGCTGGAATCAAACCTAGGGTCTCACAGATGCTGTGCACATGTATTCCCGCTGGGCTCTTCCCAAACCCTCAGATCCTTCAGCGCGCCACCATAGAATAAAGACTGAGCATCGTTTTGTTATTAGTAACCCAGAATAGGAGGATTGTGCCAAGCAGGAGAGATCTGTGCTTGCACAGTGGTGTTACCCAAAGTCTGAGTTAGATTACCTGAAACATTCTTAAGTTTGTTACTATCAAGCAAATGATAATTGTCTATACGAACAATGTATAGGCAATAAAATGCTACAGAGCCATTAAAAATGCAGTTAGATTCAGATTTTTCTATTTTAACATGAAAAGATCTCTAAGAGATTTTAAGTAGAAAAAGTTAAGTGCAGAGTTCTCTGGAATGACTTGCTTGGTATATGTGTCTCACGGAGATATAAATGGGATAAAATGGGTTCCAGAGTAAGAGGAACAATCATTGCGCTTTCTGAGACTTTGTACCAGTTAAGTGTCTATAGGAGCTACCACTGTAGGGCCAGACATAGCAGTGCACACCTTAAATCTCAGTACTTGGGAAGCAAAGACAGTTGGATTTCTGAGTTTGAGGCCAGCTTGGTCTACAGAGCAAGTTCAGGATAGCTAAACCTACACAGAGAAGCCCTGTCTTGAAAAACCAAAAAAGAGGGGAAAAAAATAGACCACTCTAATGTATCTTTCTTTGTGTCATTAAAAGGTTGCCAATAAGGTTCCTATGTAGAAAAGCCAACTTTATATACATGAGTGCATCTAACTGTCAGAATTCTGTTGTTTCAAGATGGCCTCTCTCTCTCACTATGGCTTTATTCAGTCATTCAGAGCATGCTATATAGAGCATAAAGTAGGTGCTCATTGTTAAAGTCAGTTTTTAAGTTGAGCCTGAGAATCTCTCCGGGACCATAAGGTAGGAACTTTGAAAACTAGCTTCCTCGATTTTGATCGGTTGACTGAAGTCCAAATGGATATGATGAAGGCAGGCGTGGCCCAGCAACAGCACTGTTAGGGGAAGCCTGCCACCCCAGCTCGCCTCCTCGCTGCCCTGGATACTCCAGGCAGCCTCACCTTGAATTGACCTTGTCCTTTCACCTTGTGTCCTCAGATACTAACTTTGAGAAATAGTTAATCCTGCAGAATTGACCCAAGTATGGTGGCACACACCTGCAGTGGGGCACAGGCAGGACTAGGAATTCAGCGGTCATCCTGAAATACATAACAAGTGCAAGGGCTACATAAGAGTCTGTCTCAAAAATCTAAAGATTTTTATGGTCCAAGCTTTGAACATTCTCACATACAGTGTTAATAATACATGAATTTTTAGTTATCATGGTTGGAGGAAACTTCATACAGTAAAGTAGCTCTGAGGGTAAATTTACCCCCGAAATGGGAAAGGAACATATAAAGGGGGCAAAGGTGTTTCATCACTGAGCAGTTGTTCTTGGATCTGTGTGTGTTTGTATGTATATGTGGATATGTTTGGAGGTGCACGTGCACGTTGTACATGTAGGTGTACATGCCCATATACAAATGCATGTAGAAGCCACGGGGGTATGTCAGGTGTCATTTCTCAGAAGCCATCTGCCATGTTTTTGAGACATGGGTCTCATTATGATCTTGCCAATTAAGCTAGCTGGCCAGTTAGTGTAGGGCTCTGCTCTGCCTGTCGCTGCCTCCCCAGGTTGGATGCTGGGGAAGGGACTCGGGACCTCATGCTTACATTGGCAAGTGCTTTTACACGCTGAGCCGTGTCACCAGCCAAGGGTACGGCTTTATAAAAAGAGATTATGGAAGTGGAACTGTTGATCCTAGAGCTTAAGGGCGTGCGGTCTGTGCCCCCAAAGAGTGGAATCCAAGGAACCTCTTTGGCATAATGAGAAAAGCAAAGGCCATGCCAGATCGCAGACCCTCCCAGAGCTGGGTTCAGTGTAGAACACTCCCCAGCAGCAGCCATTCAAGTTCTAAGCTGCCCTGTGTTGGATCTCCCTGTTTTCTCCAAAGCTGCACGAGAAAGCGTCTGGCTAGAGCGAGAAGAGCGAGCCCGGCAGCACTATGAGAGGCACCTGGAGGCACGGAAGAAGAAGCTGGAGGACCAGCGGCTGAAGGAGGAGCGGAGGAGGGCTGCAGTGGAGGAGAAGCGGAGGCAGAGACTGGAGGAGGACAAGGTGTGGGGAGGGGCTCCCCTGCACCATCCTGCCAGGTGCAGACAGCTGCAGGCCTTCGGAAGCATAGGCTGGGGGGATAGAAGCCAGCTGGTTGTTAGTGTTGCTGCTGGAACATTGAGTTCTTGTGTCTCTCATGGAAACCTAATACGAATTACTGCTTTATTCAGCCATACTGAAGTGCTAAAATCACCCAGTGGGCTTCCGTAGAGTATTGCCATATGCAAATATTTCCATGTAGGTAAATATTTCCACGTTTGCATTTCATTTGCACTTGACCCTTAAATAAGTGTTATGTAAGGTTTTAGAGATGCGGAAGGGGTAGTTATACTGAAAACAGTAAGGTTATACAACATAGTAAGCCGTGAGTGTCCCTGCTTGGTGGGGTGGAGCATGCTTGTAAGCCCAGCACTCATAAAACAGATGAGGTAGGATTGTCACAAGTTCAAGGCTAGCCAATGAAGACCAAGCATCAAAGAAAAGAGTTTTTCTCTCCTGGACCCCTTCCTTTCTTGAGAGTTCTTTCTCACTTTTCTGTAATATGTCCACTCTGCATGGGGGTGTAGGGGCTGAGAAAAAATACTGTATTCTCACTTTCTGATTTCTATGGCTCCATATGAGGCTGTTTTATAGACATGGGACAAGGCTTGAGAGTGTGCATAAGGTTTTGGCTCTCTCTCTCTCTCTCACGCGAGCACACACACACACACACACACACACACACACACACACACACACGGACAAGTTAAGTGGGGCATAATAGTGCACATCTATAGTTCTTGCCATCAGGAAACTGAAGCAGGAGGATCACAAGTTTGAGGTTATCGTGACACATAAGGTGGAGTATCAGTTTGAGTGAAGACTGTACTAGTGTTGGTGAAGGCGTCTCACCCAGTAGGAAAGTATTTGAGTATCTGTTATACACAAGGACTTTTGAACTGGGAACTAATGGTTGCAGAAATGACCCGAGATTGTTACTGCTCCCATCTTAAAGTACAGACATTAGGAAATAGATTATAACACCAATATATAGTAGGGCAAGACATTAGGTAGTCCACTCTACTCTGGCTTAAGCTGCAGAACCTTCAAACAGCTAAACCTAACTGCCAGCTCTTCTGTCCCATGCTAGGAGCGCCATGAAGCTGTTGTCCGACGGACGATGGAAAGGAGCCAGAAGCCAAGGCAGAAGTCTAACCGCTGGTCATGGGGAAGCCCTCTCCACGGGAGCTCGAGCATCCACAGTGGAGGTAATGCAGGCGCCACTTTCAAACTCGTTCTTTGAGTTCGGTTGTAGTTTTTGCTGGACAGTAAGAGTGCATTTGGTTTTTGGGTTTTGGGTTTTTTCCCCTAAATCTCTCCTTGCAAAACAAAACCCCCCTCAGAAATCATTAAACTGTAACTAAATGATGCTTCCACTATTTGAGAAAGTCAGACCCAAGGCCCTGTCTTTGCCTTGGCATGATCTGCTTTCCCCAGAGAAGCCTGTGCAGCACCTGAATCCGTTAGCCTCGACTGTTTAAGGATCTGTCTGCATAAGGTTTGCAGGGCTGTGGGATGCTATCCCGGGGCACTCTCTGCTCTTGAAGGACCTCAGGAGCACAGCTGCTTCAGAGTCTGTCCCACGAGCACGTGGACTCTGACCGGACCTGTACATTGCTAATGTTCTGTAGGAACGCATGCTGATAACTCAGGCTAGAAACAGTGGCAAACATCCAGGCTACTTCTTTCCTTGAATGGACATAAAGTTATCTTGAAATACGACATTAGCAGAAGGCTTATCTTTGTACTGTAAACTCGGTATACCTCAGTGTGTCATTTGCTTCTCTCTCTCTCTCTCTCTCTCTCTCTCTCTCTCTCTCTCTCTCTCCTGAGTCATCACAGCTTTAGTACTAGAAAATCTGGTACAGACATCCTTGTAATTGCTGCCGGCCTGCTTTGTAGCTAGCACCCCCAGACATAGGACAGTTCCTGGATCACTGAACCACCAATAGTCTGGTCACCGCGCATGCTGCTGTATGTCACATAGGCCGGGATCCGAAATGAGCACGGTGTTGAAGTGTTCCGCAGGTCAGGTGACTTGAAGGTTCTTGAAATGACCACACATGGCAGATTTGCTTTCTCTCTGCATAATTTTTAATAAAACCCATTTAAGTGTCTTGTAGCTAAAAATTACCTGCAGATCGAGTCCAGGTTAACACCCCACGGCCGTCAGTACTGCTCGAAATCAGCTTTACTTTTATCATTGAACTTTTCTTTGCATGTTTGCTGTGTTTCATTATTTTTTAATAGTTTCTGATTTATTTTAATTTTATGTATATGACTACTTTATCTGCATGTATGCTGTATGCTAGAAAAGAGCATCCGACCACATTACAGATGCTTGTAAGCAACCATGTTGTTCCTGGGAGTTAAACTCAGAACCTCTGGGAGAGCATCCAGTGCTGCTAACCACTGAGCCATCTCTGCAGCCCCCTCATTACTGTTTTTTTACAACACTCCCACCTCTTTTGTTTTTAAGTTTAGCAAGTATAACCACAGCTTATTTCCCTACGACATTGAGCCAAATATAGAAGCACATGTCCCCCTGTGGCCCTTTACCACCTGTGATGGAGTACACACCAAATCTGCCATCATAAAAATATGATGTATTTCATCAGGAATAGCTTTCATAGATGCTCCGTGAAGAAAAATGGTCGTAGTAAATGTTTCTACAAGCATACTTTTCTTTTACTGAGCTTCATGCATTTCTGTCTTTAGGACAGAAATGCTTTGTTGTACAGTGTCAAACACCTTTGAGAAACAATAAGTTTACTTAGCCTTAATTCTTGCTTTCCACTGCGCTGTTTGGAGCAGTAAAGCCAGTGGTGCATTTATGACCTGTTAGATAAAATCCAGTGACTGGGTTGCAGCACATTAGACAAGACATTTGTGTGAGAAACGGTTGGAATTGGTCCTCGTTCTCAAAGACTAGGAAATATCTGCTTCGAGGTTGAGCAAGCCATCCATTCTGCTCATTGGCACCATCCCTTCCTTCACAGCAGCCCTGTACTAACCCTGCTAATCACACTAAGTCCTCCCAGACTAGAAACGTTAAAGCCACTAAAGTTAGCATCTTATCTGCCTTGCTGGTACATCAGCTAGTATTACCATGGAAACACTTTTCTTTGTTTGTAAACCCACCAGTCCTTTTGTGAAACTGTTCAGTGAGAAAAACTGGATGAAAACTGTCTCAGATGGCACCACACACCATGGCTGTTCTCTATGGTTTCACCACCCATCACAGAACTGTGGACTTTGCTGTTCACACTGCTGCTTTGGTGGATGACCGTCAAGCTCATTTTTTTTCTTGCTCACTAGGAAATAGATCTAAGTGTTTTCAGTAACCTATTGACAAATACCTGGGGATAGGCTTAATATAGACATGACTCTCCCAGCTAAATCTTAGTATATAAGCAATGTCAGGAAATGTGTCTCCTAGAACCACATGGCTGCAGCTTTCACTGTCCTTCCTTTTGCGCACACTCACACTCATCGTCGGGCTGCTCCTGGCACTATTTCCCCTCTGGACTTCTATTTTTTCTCACTGCCCAAACCCCATCAGATACATGTAAAAGAAAGTCACTGGAATAACAGTTGGTAATTTATTTTCTTTTTAAACCATAATTAAATGTCAGCTATAAAAGTAATTCCCAGTTGAAGATCCACTTCTCCTTAATGAGACTTAATGCCAGCAGGTTGTAGATAACAGACAGAATAGCTATGCTACAGAGCAAACTTCATCCAAAATGCTTACTGCCAAGGTTACTCAGACGAGTGGGAACAGTGCAAGGCCGCACTGTGGGGAGTTTTAGGTTGTACTTTCATCAGCCAGTAACAGAAGCCATGTCCACATCTCCAACCTTAGCCGTCATCAGATGCACAGTGAGGCGGATCATTTTTATCGTGTGGAGTTTGTTCAGGCATCATGAACACTGGTGAGCAAGACATTGAACTCTAAAGGCTTCCTTAAATTATTTGGCTGCAGGATAATTTTAACAGTAATACTCATTGCTTTGGTTGAATCCTGGTTTATATTGCTGTCAGTTCTGCTGGGCATGTTCCATCTTTTGAGATCAGAGCCACCTACACCCCTAGTACTAAGGCTCAAACCCAGAGCCATAGCACAGGAGGTGAACTCCACCACTTGAACCCTTTCTGTTTGTTTATGTTCTATTGAGACAGAGTCTAGTACTGCAGATACAGCTCAGTTGTAGAGCCCTTATCTAACAATGGGTTCAATCCCCAGGAAAGATAAGGAAACAGACAGTGTGACTGACTTGTACTAAGTGGTGTTCACCTGTAACTCCCTGAATTGGAGGTTAGAGGTGTAGTAAGTCTCTGGCCAGGTCGTGTTGAGACCCTATTAAAAAGGGGGAAAAAAGAAGTCCAGGTGGTGGGCTTGCCAAGATCCTGAGGCTGGCCTCAGATTTATAGTTCTAACTTAGCTTCCTAGTAGGTGGGATCCAGCCAGGCCCCAGCATACATGTCCTTACCGATCAATCAAATCATCCTATAGTGAGTGTCAGTGCTGCAAATGAAATGTCTGTACAAGCAAGGGGGTCTGCAGCAGAACCAGGTGTGTACTCCACATGCATGCACACACCCCAGATGGACACCTCACCCCCAGGCATGTACTTCACACACACTCACATAGACTCTTGGGTGTGCGCTTCACTGCAGGTTCCCAGTATCATACCCACTATCCCGGACCTCTCTCTGCTTCACAGTTGATCTGCATCGGCTCAGTAGCCTTTCTCTGCTCCTGGGTTTGTCTTCATCTGCTTGTATCATAATAACATGCTTCAGTTTAAACTGGTGAACTAAATGTTTATATTACTTCTTAAGAAAATCATGTTTTATTTCTAGCCTTTAAGTTCCTCTAGTGTGTCCACTTAGAGAACTGTGCTGTGTGGAAGATCTGGAAACCATGCCTCCAGCCCTGCTTCTTGTCCCACCGATGAACTAGGAAATGTAATCCTGCATGCCAGCCGTCAATTAGCACTCTCTCCATTTGTTTTAGATCCAGACAGGCGGTCAGTTTCCACCATGAATCTTTCGAAACATGTTGATCCTGTCATTAGCAAGCGGCTCTCGTCCTCATCTGCAACTTTGCTAAACTCTCCAGATAGAGGTACAGTCAAAAGGAAAACAAAACCTGTTCTGTTGCTTATGTAATGTTTTCTTCCCTGGCTGTGTACAGATGGAAACAGCATCTGAAGTTGCTCTCCCTACATTTCTTAAATAGGAAGAGAAAAACTTGAGAGTAGAAAAGCATGAGCAGCTGAGCGTCCCTTGCCTGGGATGAGAGCATTGCTCGCGGTAGAAGGCGGCTGGTTGGTGCGTTTAGCAAAGGGTGCTCCCCTCAGCCGGTTAGCAGACGAAGTCACCCCTTATCCACCAGAATGCACATAACCTTGCTCTGGACAGTCTTGTCTCTCAATCATCCGTGTGCTGGGAGTTCTGGGTGCCAGCTTTCTAAAGAAAACCTTAAGTGACGTGTAATGGCAGTTTCACTTTACTAGTTTGTTTCTCATTTGGTCAGATATCTCTCATGGCACTGCTGATGTGTACGGTTGCTTGCTTGGTGTCCACTCATTTCAGTCTTGAGGGCTCGGCTTCATTTTAAGTCTATCATCACCGTGTCCTCCAGCTAAAGTCTTGACGGAGTTCTGAGTTTATGCATCCTATGGATTTACAGTACATGAATAATTTATTCATAAAATGGAAGTTTTGTCTTAATCATGGATGAAACAATCAAGCTTTTCAGAAAAGCTACTTGTTTTAATAACTACGATGATTTTAAATAAAACCAAAGAATTGTCATGTAATGCAAAGCACACACTTTTTAAAAATAACAAGTTATGGTGACCTTCAGTGTGTTTTTACAAGATTAGAAAGTGTCATGTCTTAATCTGTAATAAGACTAATGCATGCATGTTCTGTGTGTGCCAGTTTCTATATCTTGTATTTTATATTGTGATACCATTATAATATATCATGTGAATGTTGGTATTATTCTATAAAATGGTAAATGTTTGAACAGTTTCTATTCTTGTCTACTTACCCAAACTGTTCCTTTTTTAAGCTAGATTTGTCTAAAGCATTGATATTAGAATGTAATCAAGTTTTAGAGGCTTTTCGTGTTAATTTATTAAATTTTCCTTCATAAGTATGCTTTATTGCAGACTAGATGAAGTACCTTCAGGGAGGGTAAACTTGTGTGTCACGCTCCTTCCCTTAGTGAGCAGAGGGTACAGACGCATTTCGTGTGCATATTGTTCTACAGTTGTCCTTTTAACTTACTTAGAACTTTAATGTCATCCTTTTGAGAACCTGACCTGGGTCTGAGACAATCCTTAGTTAAGGACTTATAATGCTCTTAAGTTAAGCTTTGCTTTTCTGCCCACTACAGTCCCAGGCAAAGATGAGGATAAAAGAGATGGGCTGTAAGCCAGCTGATTCCCTGACCAGTCTCTGAGGATTGAACGTGCTGAATTCATTGTCAGTTAGAAATAAAATTACATTTAAACCCTTTGTATGATGTATCTGATTGGATTTTCTTAGGGTAATGTGGTTTGGGGACTATTATCCATTGGGTAGCCCATCTATTCTACTTGGGGTGGTTTAGTCAAGCCCTCAGAGGTTGAGAATCTAATCTGTAATATCCTGCAGGGTAATAATCCAGAAGCCCCTCTCCATGAAGCAGCTCTGTGGTGCCTGCACTTCCCACCTGATGGCCGCCACAGGGTGCTGTCTTTGTTCTTGTTCTGTTCTGAGACAGGGAACCACTATGTAACCCTGACTGGTCTGGAATTCAGTATGTAGACCAAGCTGGCCTTGAACTTGCTTCCATCCTTCTGCCTGTCAGTGCTGAGGTTACAATGTGCACTGCCACAATGAGGTATGCATTCGTTAGCTGAATTAGAAGTGGAGTTAGGAATTAGAAGACCAATAGAATCTCATTAACTAGTCCGGTAGCTGAAGCCA
>JADRCD010215701.1:0-12927 GCA_019843815.1 Montemys delectorum | reverse complement strand
TTTTTTTTTTTTTTTTACAAAAATTACACAAATGTTAATATAAAATGTTACACAAAAAAGGGGAGTTACATTCTGTTAGTGTTATCAGTTCAAAGCAGTGCTTCATTCTATCAGCTCAGTATAAGTTCAAAACAACAGTTTCACATGGCCTGGCTTTATCATAGTGCACACCGGTGGCTTCATCCTTGGACCTGACCCAGAATGAATGTTTTTCCTTGGACATAAATCTATTCCAATCTTTTTTTTCCATTTTTATTAGATATTTTCTTTATTTACATTTCAAATGTTACCCCTTTTCCTTGTTTCCCTTCTGAAAACCTCCTACCCCTTCCTTCTCCCTCTGCTCACCAACTCACCCACCCCTGCTTCCTGGCCCCAGCATTCCCCTACTCTGGGGCATAGAACCTTCACAGGACCAAGGGCCTCTCTTCCCATTGATGACCGATTAAGCCATCTTCTGCTACATATGCAGCTGGAGCCATGAGTCCCACCATGTGTACTCTTTGGTTGGTGGTTTAGTTCCTGGGGACTCTGGGGGTACTGGTTAGTTCATATTGTTGTTCCTCCTATGGGGCTGTAAACCCCTTCGGCTCCTTGGGTCCTTTCTCTAGCTCCTCCATTGGGGACCCCATGCTCATTCTAATGGTTGGCTGTGAGCCTCCATCTCTGTATTTGTCAGGCACTAGTAGAGCCTCTCAGGAGACAGCTATATCAGGCTTCTGTCAGCAAGCACTTGTTTGCATCTATAATAGTGTCTGGGTTTGGTGACTGTATATGGGAAGGATCCCCAGGTGGGGCAGTCTCTGGATGGTCATTCCTTCAGTCTCTGCTCCACACTTTGTCTCTGTAACATGGGTATTTTGTTCCCCCTTCTAAGAAGGACTGAAGCATCCACACTTTAGTTTTCCTTCTTGAGTTTCATGTAGTTTGTAAGTTGTATCTTGGGTATTCCAAGCTTCTGGGCTAATATACACTTACCAGTGAGTGCATACCATGTGTGTTGTTTTGTGTCTGGGTTACCTCACTCAGGATGATATCCTCCAGATCCATCCATTTGCCTAAGAATTTCATGAATTCATTGTTTTTTAATAGCTGAGTAGTACTTCATTGTGTAAATGTACCACATTTTCTGTATCCATTCCTCTGTTGAGGGACATCTGGGTTCTTTCCAGCTTCTGGCTATTATCAATAAGGCTGCTATGAAAATAGTGGAACATATGTTCTTGTTATAAGTTGGAGTGTCTTCTAGGTATATGCACAGGAGTAGTATTGCTGGATCCTCATGTAACACTATGTCCATTTTCCTGAGGAACCCAAACTGATTTCCAGAGTGGTTTTACCAGCTTGCAATCCCACCAGCAATAATTGAGTGTTCCTCTTTCTCCACATCATCACCAGCATCTGCTGTCACCTGAGTTTTTGATCTTAGCCATTCTGACTGCTGTGAGGTTGAATCTCAGGGTTGTTTTGATTTGCATTTCCCTGGTGACTAAAGATGTTGAACATTTCTTTAGGTGCTTCTCAGCTATTTTGTATTGCTCAGTTGGGAATTCTTTGTTTAGCTCTGTACCCATTTTTAAATAAGGTTATTTGGTTCTCTGGAATCTAACTTCTTGAGTTCTTTGTATATATTGGATATTAGCCCTCTATCAGATGTAGGATTGGTAAAGATCTTTTCCCAATCTATTGGTTGCTGTTTTGTCCTATTGACAGTGTCCTTTGCCTTACAGAAGCTTTGCAATTTTATGAGGTCCCATTTGTCAATTCTTGATCTTAGAGCATAAGCTATTGGTGTTCTGTTTAAGGAAAATTTCCCCTGTGCCCATGTGCTTGAGGCTCTTCCCCAGTTTCTTTTCTTTTAGTTTCAGTTTATCTGGTTCTATGTGGGGGTCCTTGATCTACTTGAACTTGAGCTTTATATAAGGAGATAAGAGTGGATTGATTTGCATTCTTCTACATGCTAACCACCAATTGAGCCAGCACCATTTGTTAAAAATGCTATCTTTTTTCCACTGGATGGTTTTAGCTTCTTTGTTAAAGATCAAGTGACCACAAGTGTGTGGCTCATTTCTGGGTCTTCAATTATATTCCATTGGTCTACCTGCCTGTCACTGTACCAATGATATGCAGTTTTTATCACAATTGCTCTGTAGTACAGCTTGAGGTCAGGAATGTGATCCCACCAGAAGTTCTTTTATTGTTGAGAATAGTTTTTGCTACCCTAAGTTTTTTGTTATTCCAGATGAATTTGCAAATTGCTCTTTCTAATTTTGTGAAGAATTGAGTTGGAATTTTGATGGGGATTGCATTGAATCTGTAGATTGCTTTCAGCAAGATCACCATTTTTACCATATTAATCCTGACAATCCATGAGCATGGGAGATTTTTCTGTCTTCTGAGATCTTTGATTTCTTTCTTCAGAGACTTGAAGTTCTTGTCATACAGATCTTTCATTTGCTTAGGTAGAGTCAAACTAAAGTATTTTATATTATTTATGACTATTATGAAGGATGTTGTTTCCCTAATTTCTTTCTCAGCCTGTTTATCCTTTGTGTAGAGGAAAGCCACTGATTTGTTTGAGTTAATTTTATATTCAGCTACTTTGCTGAAGTTGTTTATCAGGTTTAGGAGTTCTCTGGTGGAATTTTTGGGGTCACTTAAGTATACTATCATATCATCAGCAAATAGTGATAATTTGACTTCTTCCTTTCCAATTCGTATCCCTTTGATCTCCTTTTCTTGTCTAATTGCTCTGGCTAGGATTTCAAGTACAATATTGAATAGGTAGGGAGAGAGTGGGCAGCCTTGTCTAGCCCCTGATTTTAGTGGGATTGCTTCAAGTTTTTCTCCATTTAGTTTGATGTTGGCTACTGGTTTGTTGTATATTGCTTTTACTATTTTTAGGTATGGGCCTTGAATTTCCTGATCTTTACCATGAAGGGGTGTTGGACTTTGTCAAATGCTTTCTCAGCATCTAATGAAATGATCATATATGGTTTTTTCCTTTGAGTTTGTTTATATAGTGGATTATCTTGATTCATTTCCGTATATTGAACCATCCCTACATCCCTGGGATGAAGTCTACTTGATCATGATGGATGATTGTTTTGATGTGTTCTTGGATTCAGTTTGCAAGAATTTTATTGGGTATTTTTGCATCTATATTCATAAGGGAAATTGGTTTGAAGTTCTTTCTTTGTTGGGTCTTTGTGTGGTTTAGGTATCAGAGTGATTGTGGCTTCATAGAACCTTCTGTTTCTATTTTGTGGAATAGTTTGAGGAGTATTGGTATTAGGTCTTCTTTGAAGGTCTGATAGAACTCTGCACAAACCCATCTGATCCTGTTCTTTTTTTGGTTGGGAGACTATTAATGACTGTTTCTATTTCATTAGCAGGTATGGGACTACTTAGATCGTTGAACTGATATTGATTTAACTTTGGTACCTGGTGTCTGTCTAGAAAATTGTCCATTTCTTCCGAGTTTTCCAGTTTTGTTGAGTATAGGCTTTTGTAGTAGGAGTTCATGATTTTTTGGATTTCCTCAGTGTCTGTTGTTATGTCTCCCTTTTCATTTCTGATTTTGTTAATTAGGATACTGTCTCTGTGCCCTCTAGTTAGTCTGGCTGAGGGTTATCTATTTTGTTGATTTTCTCAAAGAACCAGATCCTCGTTTGGTTGATTCTTTGTATAGTTCTTTTTGTTTCTATTTGGTTGATTTCAGCCCTGAGTTTGATTATTTCCTGCCTTCAACTCCTCTTCGGTGAATTTGCTTCTTTTTGTTCTAGAGCTTTCAGATGTGCTGTCAAATTGCTGGTGTGCTGTCAAATTGCTGGTGTAAGCTCTCTCCAGTTTCTTTTTGGAGGCACTTAAATCTATTAGTTTTCCTCTTAGGACTGCTTTCATTGTGTCCCATAAGTTTGGGTATGCTGTGGCTTCATTTTCATTAAACTCTAGAAAGTCTTTAATTTCTTTCTTTATTTCTTCCTTGGCCAAGTTATCATTGTTCAGCTTCCACGTGTACATGGGCTTTCTATTATTTATGTTGTTATTGAAGACCAGCCTTAGTCCATGGTGATCTGATAAAATGTATGGGATTATTTCAATCTTCTTATATCTGTTCAGGCCTGTTTTGTGACCGATTATATTGGCAGTTTTGGAGAAGGTACCATGAGGTGCTGAGAAGAGGGTATATTCTTTTGTTTTTGGATAAAAATGTTCTATAGATATCTGTTAAATCCATTTGGCTCATAATTTCTGTTAGTTTCACTGTGTCTCTGTTTAGTTTCTGTTTCTGTGTTCTGTCCGTTGCTGAGTAAGGGTGTCTCCCACTATTATTGTCTGTGCTGCAATGTGTGCTTGGAGCTTTAGTAAAGTTTCTTTTATGAATGTGGGTGCCCTTGCATTAGGAGCACAGATGTTCATAATAGAGAGTTCTTCTTGGTAGATTTTTTTCTTTGATGAGGATGAAGTGCCCTTCCTTATCTTTTTTGATAACTTTAGGTTGAAAGTCAATTTTATTCGATATTAGAATGGCTACTCCAGCTTGTTTCTTAGGATCATTTGCTTGGAGAATTGTTTTCCAGCCCTTTATTCTGAGATAGTGTCTGTCTTTGTCACTGAGGTGGGTTTCCTGTATGCAGCAAAATGTTGGGTCCTGTTTATGTATCCAGTCTGTTAGCCTATGTCTTTTTATTGGGGAATTGAGTCCATTGATATTAAGAGATATTAAGGAAAAGATTGTTGTTTCCTGTTATTTTTGTTGTTAGAGGTGGGATTATGCTTTTTGTGGCTGTCTTCTATTTGGTTTGTTAAAAGAAGATTATTTTCTTGCTTTTTCTAGGGTGTAGTTTCCCTTATTGTGTTGGAGTTTTCCATTTATTATCCTTTCAAGGGATGGATTTGTGGAGAGATATTGTGTAAATTTTGTTTTGTCATAGAATATCTTGGTTTCTCCATATATGGTTATTGAAAGTTTTGCTGGGTATTGTAGCCTGAACTGGCATTTGTGTTCTCTTAGGGTTTGTATGAGAACTGCCCAGGATCAGACTATGTCCTTTCATAGTCTCTGGCGAGAAGTCTGGTGTAATTTTGATAGGTTTGCCTTTATATGTTACATGACCTTTTCCCTTTACTGCTTTTAATATTCTTTCTTTGTTTTGTGCATTTGGTGTTTTGATTATTATGCGATGGGAGGAATTTCTTTTCTGGCCCAATCTACTTGGTGTTCTGTAGGCTTTTTGTATATTCACGAGCATCTCTTTGTTTAGGTTAGGGAGGTTGTCTTCTATAATTTTGTTGAAGATATTTACTTGTCCTTTAAGTTGGTAATCTTCACTCTCTTCTATACCTATTATCCTTAGGTTTGGTCTTCTCATTGTGCCCTGGATTTCCTGGATGTTTAGATTTAGGATCTTTTTGCATTTTCTTTGGTTGTTGTGTCAATGTTTTCTATGGTATCTTCTGCACCTGAGATTCTCTCTTCTATTTCTTGTATTTTGTTGGTGATGCTTGCATCTAGGGCTCCTGATCTCTTTCCTAGGTTTTTTATCTCCAGAGTTGTCTCCTTTTGTGATTTCTTTATTAGATCCTGGATGGTTTTGTTCAATTCCTTCACCTGTTTGATTGTATTTTCTTGTAATTCTTTAAGGGGTTTTTGTGTTTCCTCTTTAAGGGCTTCTATCTGTTTACCTGTATTCTCCTGTATTTCTTTTTTCTTTTTTTAACTTTTATTGCATTATTATGAGAAAAGTTACATGATTTCAATTTGTCTGAATTTGTTAACATTTAAAAACATATTTTAAGTAATAGAATTAAATCACATTCTTGTTTCCCTTTTGTATCCCAACTCCTCCCAGAGACCCCCCTTCAATACCTACAATATCTTTTCTTGTCATATTCCTTGAAATTTATAAAATATTATAATAAAAATTGTTTGATATAAAACAATCAATTTAACAGTGTTATGTAGATGCTTGTCTACAGCAATACTGCAAATACATACATTTTTCTCAGTATAAATTTCAAATAACTCCAAACGTATTAACTGTATATTTGAAAATAATACATCACTACTAGTATTTTCTTAAATGAACATAAATATGTAAAGTCTTTTTGTTTGTTTGTGTTGTATTTAGTAGAGTTTAAAATATTGGCTTTTTCTGTGGTACAAGCCCAAAATAAGAACAATTTTTAGACATTGGATTTCATTGTAATAGGGCTATACTTTAATGACCCTCAAATCACCAAAGGATTTTACCTCCATTGTAGCTAAGCTGAGAGTTGACAGTTCTGCTGCACCAAGGAATGAATTGTAGGCACGATTTTTGGATACAGACTTCCTGCTATGGTCAAAACTATTTGACTTGAGTGAGTAACTTTATTCTCAGGCCACAGAGAACAGGTTACATTCATTTAAGAAATGGTGTGTGTATTAAGATAGTCTATCCATAAAGCCATTCACCAACTGTTTCAATGAACAATGGTTCTGCTTAGAGAGTGGCAGAGACATTAGGTGTGGGTAAGGATCTGGTTCATTGGCTGTGATAATTTGGAAAAGTATTCATCTCAGAGAAAGAGTAACTTATAAAGTCCTCTTCTTCAAATTTGATACAAGAGCTACAAATGTCAAGCAAAGTATTCAGTCTCACTCTTTGTTGTTCTCTTTCCTACAAGTCACCTCCCAAGTTAATTGTCTCTGACTCCCTTGGGTATATAAATACTTTTGAATTATATAAGCTGTTCTGAAAACCATAGTATAGTTTAAAAACATGAAATAAACAATACTACTAATAGAGGGGCTGAGATAGGAGAAGCAAGATTTCAAGACCTTTATGTTGTACACAGCAAGACACTGTCACAAACAAGCTCAAAGTATATATAGATTGTACAATATTGGACCTATTTCTCCAATTATCAAATTAGAGAGAGCATTGGATGACAATCAACAAATTTCTAATTCCTCATATTTTTGGATTTCAATTGCTTGGGATATGTTGGTAATATTAATTTTCATATTAAGATATTAAGAAAAGGTAATTGTCATTTCCTGTTGTTTTTGTTGTAAGAGGTGGAATTAGATGTGTGTGGATTTGTTGAAATATTACTTTCTTTTCTTCTTCTAGGGTGTAGTTTTGCTCCTTATGTTGGTGTTTTCCATCTATTATCCTTTGGATGGCTGGATTTATGGAAAGATATTGTGTAAATTTCGTTTTGTCATGGAATATCTTGTTTTCTCCACCTATGATAATTGAGAATTTTGCTAGGTATAGTAGCCGGGGCTGGCATTTGTGTTCTTGTAGGGTCTGTATGACATCTGCCCAGGATCTTCTAGCTTTCATAGTCTCTTGTGAGAAGTCTGGTGTAATTCTGATAGGCCTGCCTTTATATGTTACTTGCCTTTCTTCCATTACTGCTTTTAGAATTCTTTCTTTGTTTAGTGCATTTGGTGTTTTTATTATTATGTGACAGGAGGAATTTCTTTTCTGGTCCAGTCTATTTGGAGTTCTGTAGGCTTCTTGTATGTTCATGGACATCTCTTTCTTTAGGTTAGGGAAGTTTTCTTCTATAATTTTGTTGAAGATATTTACTGGCCCTTTAAGTTGGAGGTCTTCACTCTCTTCTATACCTATTATCCTTAGGTTTGGTCTTCTCATTGTGTCCTGGATTTCCTGGATGTTTTGGGTTAGGAGCTTTTTGCCTTTTGCATTTTCTTTGACTGTTGTGTCAGTGTTTTCTATGGTGTCTTCTGCCCCTGAGATTCTCTCTTCTATCTCTTGTATTCTGTTGGTGATGTTTGCATCTATGATTCCTGATTTCTTTCCTAGGTTTTGTATCTCCAGGATTGTCTCTCTTTCTGATTTATTTATTGTTTCTATTTCCATTTTTAGATTCTATATGGTTTTGCTCATTTCCTTCACCTGTTTGATTGCATTTTCCTGTAGTTCTTTAAGAGATTTTTGTGTTTCCTCTTTAAGAGCTTCTAGCTGTTTACCTGTGTTCTTCTGTATTTCATTGAGGGTGGTATTCATATCTTTCTTAAGGTCCTGTATCATCATCATGAGAAGTGATTTTAGATCTGAATCTTGCATTTCCGGTGTGATGGTGTGTCCAGGACTGGCTATGGTGGGAGAATTGGGTTCTGATGATGCCAAGTAACCTTGGTTTGTGTTGTTTATTTCTTACACTTGCCCCCCGACATCTGGCTATCTCTAGTGCTACCTGCTCTTGCTAATTCTGACTGGAATCAGTCCTTCCTGTGATCCTGGTTGTATCAGAACTCCTCAGAGTCAGGCAGTCTCTGTGACCCTGTGATGCTGGGATCCTGTGACCCT
The DNA here is from genome assembly GCA_019843815.1 of Montemys delectorum. Classification (NCBI taxonomy): domain Eukaryota; kingdom Metazoa; phylum Chordata; class Mammalia; order Rodentia; family Muridae; genus Montemys; species Montemys delectorum. Next base: position 4,597 of record JADRCD010215701.1, on the reverse strand, counting down.
GGGCTTGTTAGAGCACTTGGGAGTGCAGAAGCTTCCTCTGGGTGTTGTGGGACTGGCTGTGGATCCTGGGCCCAAGGTCTGCTCAGGACACCAGCCCAGAGAGACTGGAAGGAACCCGGGCCACTCTGCTGGCAGAGTTCCTGTGTGCCTGGTCCTGCTGGTCCCAGTTACTCCCGGTGTTGGGACAGATGTTGGGTCCTCCTCACCTCTGATCCTAAGAGTTTCAGAGTGCCTGGGAGTGGAGCTTCTTCTGGGTGTTATTGGACTGGCTGCAGAGTTTGCACCCAAGATCTGCTCAGGAAACCAGCCCAGAGAGACCGGCCCTGTATTTCTTTAAGGGAGTTATTTATGTCCTTAAAATCTTCTATTAACATCATGAGATGTAATTTTAAATCCACATCTTGCTTTTCCGGTGTGTTGGGGTATCCAGGACTTGTTGTGGTGGGAGAACTGGGTTCTGGTGATGCCAAGGAGTCTTGGTTTCTGTTGAGTCTTGCATTTGCCTTTGGCCATCTCGTTATCTCTGGTGTTAGATGTTCTTGTTGTCTCTAGCTGGAGCTTGTTCCTCCTGTGGGTCCGTAAGCCTGTGTCAGCACTCCTGGGAGACCAGCTCTCTCCTGGCAGAACTTATGTACAGAGGGCTCTGGAATAGCCCAAGCTCTGGGTGCAGATGGTGGACTAGAAGGATCCTGTCCTAGCTGCTCCACTGTTCTTGCTCCCCATGTTCTCCTTGCTGCCCCGCTCCAGACAGTTATTGGAGAGAAAGTGGTTATCTCATCTCCGAGCACTCCTGGGAGAACAGCTCTCTGCTGGTGGTGGTGGTGGGAGGGACCTGTGCACAGTGGGCTGTGGATCAGCCTCAGCTCAGGGGTGCAGGCTGCAGACCAGAAGGATCCTGACAAAGCTGCTCCACTTCACTCTGTTCCAATCTTATCTGCTTTCTTATCCTAGTACAATTAGCCTGTGATACATGAAGGTGTACAGAGCCCTATTTGCAGCTTTTCAGAGAACCAGAAGTTACTTGTATAAGTTTAGGAATTCTATAAACTCAGTATCAGGAACTATCAAATCATCAATTTGTCTGCACAGCATTACTACATGATAAGACATCTTTATTGAATGGCAGAAAATCTTCCCAACAGGGTAGGCTAATGCCCAGGAATCATTAGGCTATGTAATAGTGACAGGAAAGGCATACCAGCAGTAAGAAGCGATTCTGGGATAAAAATTTCTGAAAGCCCTGTAATTCGGAGCTTACTTGTTGCAGCTGTGAAAAGCAGTGGGCCATCTCCAGAAAACTTGCTTGTTTGCCCTTAGCCTTTCCTAGATGGTTTCTCACATTTGAGTTTAGTATAAAACAGCCATTTCAGATTCTCTGTCAAAGAGTTTGCATACATCCATTGCTTTCTGATCAGTTTTGATGCTTTATCTTTCAGGTAAAGTAATGGCCCTTTGAGAGCTCTTGGCCCTTTGAGCTGAATGGAAGCACCTATTATTGGACAGATTAGAAGTTTATTCCAGACTTCACTATGTGGCTTTATTTGTGGCTATATTCTATGGGCTGGTATGTGATGTGTGATGTGTGGTATGTAGTATGTGGTGTGTGGTGTGTGTGTGTGTCCTGAGCCTAGTCTTTGGTCTTACTCTAACACTAGAGGGTGTGTTCAGTATGGATTTCCTAAAGTCATGGTTGGTAGATTATCAATATTTCAGCACTAGAGGGCACCCCAAAACTATATTTGCAGCAATCAGCAGTTGAAGCGACTGTTAAAGCAATTTCTACTTATTGATTTAGACATTTTTTTTTTAAAAGAGGATGTTTCTGTGCTGCCAAGATGGCTCCAATGGCTCTTACTGCCAAACTTGAGCACCTGAGCTCCACACTGGGACCGTACGGTGGAAGGAGAGAACCTACCCCCTGAGGTTGTCCTATGGTCTCCACATACACAGGCACACAGGCACACACACACACACACACACACACACACACACACACACACAAAGAGTAAGTGAATGTAAAAAATAAAATAAAGAAGAGTTTTTCAATATTAATAATTAATATTTCAAATATTAAAAAGTGATGACTTTATTTCCAACCCAAATATCAGAAAATTCAATGTGAGCAGCTGGGCGATGAGAGTAGCTGATCACTAAGGCAGCTTATTTGAAACAAGATCTTCAGACGATTGTGAATGGCTCTCAGTCTAAGAATACCGACACCTCTTAATCATTCATTTTTTACATTAAAACATTTTCTTAGTTGTGTAGTGTTGTTCTGAGATGTCCACAACATACTGTTACTCTTCAAAATTCTTGTAAACAGCAAAAAGAGCATGTTACTAAGCCAGTTCTGTCGGACTTACACACGGTTGTGGCTCTTGTAGAGGTGGAGGCTCCAGTCTCAAAGGCCTGGAATTGTGTTCTGTCCAGAAACAAACTGCCCGAGAAGGTGGGGGACTTGAGGAAGGAGTGGCCACATCTCACAGCCACTGCACAGAGGCTATTATTACCATTTACTGACAGGAAAGAGAAACAGAAATAGGAAGGAAGGGATCTGGGCCACTGATGGTAAGATTAGATTTTTTTTTTTATTTCCAAAGGCAAGTTTATTTTTTTCCTTCCTATTTTTAGTTACAGTTGGCACATCACTGCTTGTGTTTGGGGTGACTCAGTAGGTGGTTCTTAAGTCCTCTTGTCTCTGGTCCTTGTACTATCATCTTAAGTTTGTCGAGACATTTTAGGCTCTTGGAAATTGCCCAGAAATGTAAAGTGCTGAGTAGGTGCAGGTTTTGATGTCCCCATTTCACCTGCACAGGGTTTCCCCCACACGGATACTTGTAAGTCAGATGCACAAGAGCATTGATGATTCGGGACACTTGGATATCTTTTTGACTCTTACAACCTTTGCTGTTTTACAGATGAGAAAGCTGACATTAAGGTAGATTAAATGGTCTCCCTGTGGTAACACCAAATAGGAAGAGGCAGATGTGGTCCTGACATCCAGCCACCTAACCCCAGCGCTTCTTCAATAGACTGTACTTTCACTGGAGGGCGAGGAGTTCTGCCCTTGGTGTCTATTCAGTCTCCCCATACCTGTCTCTTCCCTTTTCTAAGTTTATACATCTGAGAAAGGTGCTCTGGAAAACAAATAAGACACAGGACTATGACCTGAGCCACATGCTGTGCAGAACATGGAAGGGCTGAGGGCTGAGAGCTCCCTCTGCTCTCCTCTGTTCTTCAAACAAAGGCTGAGTGTGGGAGACAGATGAAAAATTCACAGTGAAAAGGAAGGAAGCCATAGAGAAACTCTATTTTTTAAAACTGATTATTTTTTTTATTGAATATTTTATTTATTTACACTTCAAATGTTATCCCCGGTAGTGGCTATTCCTGGTTGTCAACTTGACTATATCTGGAATGAACTACAATCCAGAATTGGAGGGCTCACCTGTGGGCCTAATCTGGAGGATCAGAGATGTAAGTTTCTTTTCTTTTTTCTTTTTTCTTTTTTTTAACTTTTATTGGATTATGATGAGAAAAGTTACATGATTTCAATTTATCTGAATTTGTTAACATTTAAAAACATATTTTAATGGCTCCTGGACCGTGGTGAAGGGAACCTTCTCTTTGGGGACCGGGATCAAGAACGGCCGCGACGAGGGCTGTATGCTTGTCGGTAGTTCTGCCAATTGGAAAGGTAGTTTCCATAGCCACCTCTGTTATACTGGCCCCATGGATAAAAGCCTCGGTTTCGCCCACGGAAGGAATAGGGCCTCCTGTAGCCTCTATTGTGACCTCGGAAATCTCAATTCTGATACACTCTGGGGTGATTCCTTTCTCTGTTATGAGCTGAAGAATATGATCTGGAACGAGACCTAGAACTCAGCCTGCGCTTCCTTGAACGAGAGACAGATCAGCTTCGGAACCGAGACTTTGAAAACGATCGAGACCGAGATCTGGATGCAGATCTTGAGCGAGAAGAGCGAGACCCAGACTTGGATTTGTTTGTTTTTGACATCTTGGAAGATTTTGCACCTTGACCGGCCGAATCGACTACCGGTCAAGACGCTCCTCATCATCCCGGTCATCCTCCAACCACAGCAGAGTTGAGTCATCTAAGCGCAAGTCTACAAAAGAGAAAAAGTCCTCTTCCAAGGATAGCCTGCCATCTCAGGCAGCTAGTGATAACCAGGGAGATGAGGCCAAGGAGCAGACATTCTCTGGAGGCACCTCTCAAGATGTAAAAGGGTCTGAGAGCTCAAAGCCATGGCCAGATGCCACCACCTATGGCACTGGTTCTGCATCATGGGCCTCGGTTTCTGATCTGAGTCCCCGGGAGAGAAGCCCAGCTCTCAAAAGCCCCCTTCAGTCTGTGGTGGTTAGGAGAAGGTCTCCACGCCCTAGCCCTGTGCCAAAACCTAGTCCTCCACTTTCTAATGCATCCCAGATGGGTTCATCTATGTCAGGTAGTGTTGGATATCAGTTTGGAGCACACTAAGGTCAGTTTGACCATGGCTCTGGGTCTTTGAGTCCATCTAAAAAGAGCCCTTTGGGTAAGAGTCCACCAGCCACTGGCTCTGCATATGGTTCATCTCAG
>JADRCD010215700.1:42177-60313 GCA_019843815.1 Montemys delectorum | reverse complement strand
GAGAGAGAGAGAGAGAGAGAGAGAGAGAGAGAGAGAGAGAGAGACCCACCTTCACAGCTTCTTCTGTCTGGTCCCAGTTCATAGCCAGGCTCACAGGCACACTGGTAGCTGCCTAGTGTGTTAAGACACCTCTGCTCACAGCCTCCTCTGTCAGGCTTGGCACACTCATCTTCTTCTATAAAACCAAGAAAGATACAGTACAACTGGAGTTGACTGAAATAGGGACAGAAATACGATGTTTGGTGGCTCTGAATGAAGCAGACAACTCATTTCTCGACAGAGGTTCTCATCCTTGGCTGTGTGACATAGCGTGACACCTGAAGTCACAGAACAAGAGACCAAAAACCTACCTGCTGCGGGGACAACTGGAGGTCATCTTATCTCATACACAATGCACTTTGTTTCTGAACTTAAGGGCAAATGGAGATTATTAAATCACAGAGAGGTTTTGGGATTAAGTCGAGAAAGCACAGCAACACTTAATGATTTCAGAGCAAAATTTGTTAAATATATCTCAGAACATCATTTTAGAGGCTGGAGACACACAGCTGAGAGGGAGGACATTTGATTTGCATATGAGAACATAAGATTTCATATGAAAAACCTGGGTTTAATTTCCATCCTGTGCACCCACAAACACACAAATACCACATGCATGCAATCACATACCACACAAATGATTCAAACAAGTGTCTTCATCAAAAAGTGCGTTGTAGTGATTATAAATGTTAAAAAAGGAAATTTAGTTGTTGTCTAGATCTTTTCATGCTTCAGTATTTTATAATTTAAATACATAGACTAAGAACATATGTACATAAATATAATGTACTGTTTAATGTATAGAATATGACATATATAAAACATCAATTTTATATCATATAATGAATAAATATTAATACATAATAAACTTCAGTCCAATTTTTCTCAGATGCAGATATAATATGCATTATTTTTATGTCTTTTTTTATTAGATGTTTTCTTTATTTACAATATCTCCTTTCCCAGGTTCCTCTCCAGAAGGGGGGAAAAAAAGAAGAAAAGGAAAAAAAAATCCCCTGTTTCCTTCCCCCCCCCCCAACCATCCCACCCTCTCCTCCTTACTGGCCCTGGCATTCCACTACACTGGGGCACAGAACCTTCACAGGGCCAAGGTCCACTCCTCCCATCAATGACCAACTTGGCCATCCTTTGCTATACACATGCTGCTGGAGCGATGAGTTCCCCCATTTGTACTCTTTGGTTGGAGTTTTAGTCCCTGGGAGATTTGAGAGTACTAGTTAGTTCATATTGTTGTTCGTCCTAAGGGGCTGCAAACCCTTCAGCTCCTTGGGTCCTTTCTCTAGCTCCTTCATTGGGGACCCTGTGCTCAGTCCAATGGATGGCTGTGAGTCTCTACTTCTGTATTAGTGTGGTACTGTCAGAGCCTCTCAGGAGACAGCTATATCAGGCTCCTGTCATCCAGCACTTGCTGGCATCCACAATAGTGTCTAGATTTGATGACTGAATATGGGAAGGATTTCCAGGTGGAGCAGTCTCTGAATTGTCCTTCCTTTAGTCTCTGCTCCATAGTTCGTCTCTACAATTCCTTCCATGGATATTTTGTTCCTCCTTTTAAGAAGGAACTAAGTATCCACACTTTGGTTTTCCTTCTTCTTGAGTTTCTTATGGTTTATGATTTGTACTTTGTGTGTGCCAATCTTCTAGGCTAATATCCACTTATCAGAGAATGCATACGATGTGTATTCTTTTGTGATTGGATTACCTCACTCAGGATGATATAATATGCATTATTTTTAAATGTACACAGATGTGGTACTCCATATTTTACTCTTCAAAAATAAATGAATATGGATTATATAAATACAAATACCTTATGGAGACATGTGTGAAAAAAATATTAAGCACTTTGACAGCTAAACACACAATTACAAGAAATAAATATTTTTCTACCATTGTGACATATGATATATCCAGAAAAAATTTACCATGTCAATATATATTTTAATGAATTTATATAGCTGAAGTGATAACTTTATCCTTTTTTAAATTTATATAGCAGATTCCTGAACAACTCTTGTTGAAAATGAACTGTGCTATTTAAATAAGGACATTTAGATATCTGTTAGTGAATTTGGCATACATAAATTAATCCATTTATCCTATAAAAGCCCATGCAGAGGAAAGTGTATTTGTTCTTCCTATTTTCATTCAAACATCATACACTTCAAATAATTGCCTATACATTTCCTGCATGTAAGTTTGATGTAACTTTTGCAATACTACAAGTTCTATTTTATTTTTTTTTTAGTAATACACACTAGTTATAGAACGTTGAGGACATACTTCAACTTTCAATGATCTCCAATCCAATTCTGCCAAGACTCAAAGCTTAATGCCCTGAACCCCCCACCCCTAAAAATCTAAGCTGTCACAGCTTACCTTTAAAAAAGTTAGCAGCAAACCCTGCCTTGTTCACAGTCCCATCAGAGACAAACTTCATCCACAGTGTGTTGGAAGTAGATCTTATATCTTCAGGTTTGTCATAACCACAGAACCGTCCTATCAAAGGACTGTTCTCACTGGCTCCATCTCGAACTTCTAGGTGGTCATAGGCACAGCTGTCATGTCTTTCGATCTACAATGGGAAATTGTAAAAGTAATTTGTCTCATTAATAGATATCAATAAGACAAGTGGAATGGGAAGGTTATTCTTCATATTCTTAGTGGCATAGCACTAGGTATTAATATGAAAATGACACCCAAAAGGAAAACATGTGACTAAAAATGAGCTCAAAGATAAGCTGCACACATAGGAACTATTACTCTGTTTTAGAAATCCTAGAAACAGTACATCAACTTAAGCATGAGTGAACAAAAGGGAAATGTATTTGTTGATTGATTGATTGATTGATAGTGATTGATTGATTGATTGATTGGTAGAGTCTCACTGTATAGATCAGGTTATCTTGGAACTAGTTATGTATTCCACACTGGCCTAAAACTCAGCATCCCCATTGTTTAACATTAAAAGTCATGTAGATTAAAATTTAGCAATGTGAAATACAAATAATCTTAATGATAGGTTCAATGCTATTTTAAAAATCAGTACTAACCAGGATTAAACCAACAGAGATATTATTGAAAATTTAAAAATAATTATCTGTGCTTAAGTAAAGATAATTGATTATATCCTATTGTTAACACTCATTTTTTTTAACTTTTAGTTGAAGTCACTTTAATTTTTAATTTTTAGGAAATTCACTGTTCACTTAGCTACATTTAGAAATTTGAATGGTTATATGTATAAAAGTATATTTTCAGAGAAAAATTTCATGAAAATGCTAACTTCATAATTTATATTTTCACCAGTACCTATTTAAGATCTGACATTGTTTACATACTACATAATGTGTATCTAGGACTGATGAATAATCAAAAGAAATGTAAATTCATTCACATATGATAAACATTTACAGTTATATAGCATATGGAGTGTTCCTTGTGCACATAAGCCTATAGTATTCAGAAATGCTTCGCCACTTCTCAGCACCAATCTAAGAGACATTATCAGTGAATGGAATGCTGGTGTTTACATACTTTTCCAGGTTTAATCTGAGTGTAAAGCTTGTGCAATGAATCTCCTCCACTGACCCTAACTACAACTATACTTCATCAGCTTGGGGGTAGCAAAATCAAGCACGAGTGAAAATGTGATTAATTTATATCATGCATTCAATATTTTCAACTATGTTACATTACTTTTTTAACTAATATGTGGGATGGATTTAAATATTGCTAAGGAGTTAAAAATTGAATTAAGGAGATGGAGAGATGCCTCCATGGTTAACAGTACTTGCTGCTCTTGCAAAGAGCCCTGGTTCAGCTCTCAGCATCCACACAGCAACTTACAGCTGCCCGTGCCTCCCACACCATGGCTTCCAACTCCCTCTTGTAAGGACCATAGGCTCCTGCAACTTTGTGCTGAACACACATGCACAGGCTCACATACATTCACATACATATAAAAGAATAAATATCTACATCAAGCCCACAGATGTTAATCTAATAGCCATAAGTTCATGAAAAAGATAAGCAAGCCAAAGATAAATAAAGGCAAAAATAAATCAAAAGAGAAAATGGCAGTTTCTTCTTAAGATAAAGTATAGATAGTTGAAGAGCTAGGTACTGGATGCAATGCCGTGCAGAACTGACATAAGATGAATGTGTTTTGATAATAGCATTGTTGATTGATTACAGACTTTAAGGTTTCCAGAGCATAAAATCCCTATGAATCTGGTAGGTTTGTTATAATGTAAACAGATCTAATATCCATAGAGACTATGGTGAAAGTAAAAGTGAATATTAAACATGCTTTGCGAAAGATATTTAACGGGCCCTGGAAAGAGATCAAATCCACAAAGAAGGGGTAACAAGCTCAGAGACTTGGAGGGACTCAGCGCTACATTGAAACTTGGGAGACTCATGCTTTCAACAGCTGCTTTGAGTGAGGCAAAGATAAGGTGAATAGTTTCTATTTAGTGAGAACTAAAGTAATGTAAACTGCACCAACTGCACCACTTTTATCATAGTTTCCTGGTGACTGCTTGTAGGAGAGCTCAGAGGAAGAGAATGAGGACCCAACTCAAGGTCCAACCAGTCATACAATTCCTCCTTATTCTGTATATGTGCTCATATACACACATACACAAACAGCTACATACATGCATATATACACATATATATTATATATACACACAAATATGTAAACATATATGTTTATAATTGCATGACCATGTTTAATGCAAAATGACTGACAATAGTGGAAAGATGTAAATAACATCCATCAATTGATATATGAAAAGACAAAGAAAGTCTAACCTGTAAATAGAATGATATGTTACTTATTGTTATGGATGAAACCCAAAGACTATGTGGTGAGTGAATAAACTAAAAATAATTCTGAATCATTCTACTTACATGTGACACTAGACTATTCCAGTTTATAGACACTGTAAAAAATGGTGTTTGCAGGGACTGGAGGTGAAAAGAATGGGAAGTTGTCATTTACCGGGAACACAATTTTAGTTTGCAAGACAAAAAGAGGTTTAGAAATAGGCTTCAAAACACTGTGACAAATTCTTTTTATTTTCCTTATTTGTACTTTTGGGATTGTAATTTAATTCTAAGGTTTGTTTCTTCCCTTTCCTCCAAAGCCTTTCATCTATTCCTCCCAGCTCTCTTTTAAATCCATTGCCCCTCCCATCTGTTTGTCATGGTGAGGTACCTCAGTAGTCACAGAATCAGGAGGCAGAGGCAGGCAGATCTCAGAGCTCAAGCCCAGGCTGATCTATAGAGTGGATTCCAGGACAGCCAGAACTACATGGAAAAACCCTGTCTCAAATCAAATGAAACACCAACAATGAAATTCATGGCCCTGTCTTCTTTTTCTAATTGTTACTGCGGGCATATGTGTGTGTGTGTGTGTGTGTGTGTGTGTGTGTGTGTGTGTATTCCTAAATATAACTTGTTTAGTCTTATAATGCTGTCCATCTGTGTGTCTTCAGGGTTGAATGGTTCATCCAAAATGATAATGATGGTAAATGTTATTATATACACACACATATATATACATATATATGTATTTATATATGTATATATAATAAAGACATCTTACAACTGTCATAAATCAAGGTCTAAAGTATAGTTAAATGTAATATAATTAACACAATCAGATGCTAGAATGGCAATCAAAATGATATAATATTATATATAATATAACAAAATGGCATATACACTTATTTTGGGGTTTTGGACTTGTTTTCTTTTGTTTTGTTTTGCTTTTGACAAAAATGGTTAAGAAACCTTGATTAATAATAAGCCAATTCATATTCTTAGTAGAACACTCCAAAACAGTAAGTAAATGACCAGCAGAGAACCATAAACTAATTAATGTACCTTCCTGTCCTGGGTTATTAAAATAGTCACAAAGCATATTTATTTATTGTAAGCTAATGAAACATATTTAAAGAGACAAGATAATTGCTCTCTGCCCAGCACAAGAGCAAGCTGAAAGCTCATGCATAGTTAAGAGTGCTGAAGCTTATTTCAAGGACATCCAGGGCTTCTAAACATATCTGGCTTACATAAAGGAAGTCTCATCCAACCAGGGTATGCAGCAATGTTGACAAGTCCCTCAAACTTAATCCCACTTGAATTAATGCATGTGGGGATTTCACTCTAAACAAAACTAAGCTCTAGGTTTATTTTACTTCTTTCTGCTTTATAGGCGTTTCTTTGAAGCTTTTCCTGTAAACATCTCCAGTCTCCAAATTTTTCCCTCTGCTTTAGTGGTACACACCAAAAACCCTCAAATACAACAGGACTAGAAGATCCTTTACTGATAATACTGCCGATGAAAGGAGTTTAAGTGTTACAAATTAATTCCATATTCACATACAAATTTGCTTTCTTATGTTGGTATTAAGAGGCAATATATTCAGTAGCAGAAGGAAAAACTCCCAGTGTTGGTCTATTCAGGATACATTTTTTTTAAGGTCATAGTCCACAGACTAAGTGGCTTGTGGACAACAGAACTGTTTCTCTCAGTTCTGGAAGCTGACAAGTTCGTAGTTAAGGTACTGACATATTCGTTACCTGAAAATGATGTTCTTTTTAAAGGATGCCTACTCACTGAGGCTTCTTCTTCTACCTCTGTCACAAGGGCCCTGAGCCCATCCATGACACTCCACCTAATCATTTCTACTTACTCCAATTCTTAAAATCAACATAGTGAGTGAGGTCTCAAGCTGTGTATTTTGAGAGTATGAATTTATGGAACATAACATTTTCCAAATGGGATAACCAGTGAGTGTGGCCCTCTAATGTCTATTCATGAAAAAAGCTATGTGAAGTTCATTGGTAAATGAATGTAGCATTTTTGTATTTAATAAAGCAAGTGTACTGGCTAGTTTTGTGTGTCAACTTGACACAGGCTGGAGTTATCACAGAGAGGTGAGCTTCAGTTGGGGAAATGCCTCCATGAGATCCAGCTGTGGGGCATTTTCTCAATTAGTGATCAAATGGGTAGTGCCATCCCTCGGCTGGGAGTCTTGGGTTCTATAAGAGAGCAGGCTGAGCAAGCCAGGAGAAGCAAGCCAGCAAAGAACATCTCTCCATGGCCTCTGCATCAGCTCCTGCTTCCTGACCTGCTTGAGTTCCAGTCCTGACTTCCTCTGTGATAAACAGCCATGTGAAAGTAAGCTGAATAAACCCTTTCCTCCCCAACTTGCTTCTTGGTCATGATGTTTGTGCAGGAATAGAAACCCTGACTAAGACAGCAAGTATCAATGTGAACAGTAAAACTGTGTCACGCTAATAGAAAAGTATAAATGATAGACAGTTAGTGATTGCTTACAACAGAGGTCAATCAAATATTGAACAATTTTATCTTAGTAGCCCGTTATCTAATGAGAAACGTTCTTTAGAGAGTAAAAGTACAAAACCAGAAGCACTTCTGAAAGAATGTAAAAAAAAAAAAAAATGAGATAAATAATTTTAAAACTGGTTTTAGCATGAAGCCAATTTGACTGGATCATTGTGAATAACTCGTTTTATAAAAAATTGTATTCAGTGTGCATTATTTTATTGAGCAACTTTGACTCTTTGTTCATCAGAGATATTAGCCTATAGTTTTCTTTTTTGGTTGAGTTTTTACATGGTTTTAATAGTAGGGTTATATCTTCAAAGAAGCAGTTTACAAGTGTTTCTTCTGTATCTATTTTTTTAATACTTTAGGAAGTATTGATTATAATTTCTTGCAAACTGGGCAGATTTCTCCTGTGGATTCATCACTGTTTCAGTATCCTTGTTTGTTATAGGCTTGTTTAAGATGGTGACATCTCTTAAGTTAACCTTTGTGGTTTGGACAAATCTAGAAATTCATCCACTTTTTTTTAGTTTTCTAGCTTAACAGAATATAGGTTTTTAAAGTATACTCTTATAATATTGTGCATTTCTTTACTATGTAATAAAAGCTTCCTTGATCATCTCTGAGTCTCCAAGTGCTGGAAGTCCTAGATAGTGAGAAAGAACGAGAGAAGGAAACTAAAGGGATACAAATAGGCAACAAAGAAGTCAGAGTATCCCTATTGTATATGCTATAATATTATATGTAAAGGATCCCAAATATAATATCAGAAAATTCAAAACGTTCCCCTAAGTAGCAGGATACAAAATCAACTTACAAATTTCATTAGCCTTCATATATACCAATAACAACCACACTAAGAAAGACTACCATTCACATTAGCCTCAAAATAACAAAATATCCAGAAATTAAACCAACCAAGAAAGTAGATGAATTCTATAAATAAAAAATTAATAAATCTCTGAAGAAAGAGATTGAGAAAGAAATTAGAAAATGGAAAGACATCCCATGCTCATGATTGGTAGAATTAATATTGTGAAAGTGACCAACTTATCAAAAAACAATTTACATACATGGTGCAACTGCAATTAAAATCTCCATGATACTCTTCACAAAAATAAAAAAAAAGTACTCTAAAATTCATATGAGACAACAAAAGATACAAGACTGCCAAAGTAACCCAGAACAACATACATAATGCCAAAGGATTAGAATACCACATTTCAAGTTTCATTACGGAACTATAATTAAAAAAAGCCATGGTATAGACAGAAAGGTAGAGATGTAAAAGGCTTGTTTAAGATGGTGACATATCTTAAGTTAACTTTTGTGGTTTGGACGAATCTAGAAATTCATTCACTTTTTTTTTTAGTTTTCTAGCTTAACAGAATATAGGTTTTTAAAGTATACTTAAAATTATTTTTATTTTAAAAATAAAAGACCCAAATGTAAATTTATATAACTTTGCCCCTCTCACATTTGACAAATATGCTCAAAACACACCATGGGAAAACTGAATATCCATGGGTAGAACCATAAAATTAGACATCTGTCTACATCTGATAAAGGATTAATATCCAGAATATACAAAGAACTCAAAAAGCACACAAGAAAACAAATGACTCAGTAAAAAATGGGCTATGTGTTTTAAAAGAATTCTCAACAAAAAAAGAAGTTTAGATAAGAAATATCTGAATAATTATTAATTACCCTCAGTATTTAGGTAAATTCAAATTACAACTACTCCGAGAAGTCATCTCACACTAGTCAGATGATGACAATCAAGAAAATCTCTGATAAGAAATGCTGCTGAAAGAGTAGGAGAGAGGAACTTTTATTCACTGTTGGTGGGACTGCGAATTGGTACAGCCACTGTGGGGAAATCAGGAGAAAAAGCTAAAACATAAATCTATGATATTACCCAGGTATCCCATTCTCTAACACAGACCCAAAATACATGTCATCCTAGAACACAGATTGCTCAGCCATGCTTTTTGATGGTCTATTCACAAAAGCTAAAATATTGTAACAACCTGTCATTAAACTGATGAATGAATCATGAAAACTGTGGTACATATACACAATGGAATTCTATACAGCTGTAAAGCAATGAAATATCCAGGCCAGAAAGACAAGCATTGAAAGTTCTTTCTTATTTCCAGATCTAGTTCCAAATCTTGAAATCTGACTGTATGAGTTGCCGAGTCCTCAGAGCAGGAAAGTAAGAGCCGAGGTGGAAGGACAGTGAGCTGCTGAGGGACAGGCAGTAGAAGACACGTGCTATGCATGGGGGTAGATGGGAATAATGGGGGTGTTTTAATTGGCAAGCAAGAAGAAAGGTAAATAAAGAAATAGAAGGAAGGAGATGAGTACCACCAGGGATGCTTGAAACCAAAAGAATAAGGAAACATTTATAATTTATAAGCTTACTTTAGATATATTACAGATATGTTTGTTTAAGTGATGTTACACTGTACAGAGTGATGGTTGTTTCCCCAAGCCCATGGATTATCTGACATAAATCTATGAAATTGGAAATAATTCCTTCAAGTTGTTTTTTAGAGAAATGCAAGTGTATCTACCAATATCATAATCTATGCCCACTGTCCTTGGTTGTCTTCCCCAGTGTGAAGGTGAGACCGTATTGCAGAAGGCATCACCCACTTCAGACTCAGGAGCTGAAGTAATTGAGCTGAGACTGAGCTAAAAGCCTCCTCCCGAGGATTGGCCTCATAGTGTCAGAACATGCTATGCAAGCTGCTAAGAGAGAATAATCAGTAGTTCTACCTAACTGTTAAGACTGCGGATATAACAATCAGGTCATCAACATATTCTCAATGGCACAATAGTAGCACTTTTATCTCAGGATAACAAGAAACTTTCTAAGGTCGTCCACTCAATAGGAGGAAATTCATGTCAGAGTCTGCACAGCTAGCCAACTATCTGTTACTGCAGAGGTCACAGTCTTGAAAGAACCCATGACTGTTATTTTCTTTAAGTCTATACAATTTATGACTATATTCCAAATATTTATCTTTATACAGATAGGTAAGTGTACCTCTTATATCTCATTAAAATTTCTTTTTGCAACAGATAGAGACTATTACAGAAGTGTACGTGTGGTCAAAAATGCAGAGAATTAGTGACTGTGGAGTACCCAACTCTCACTGATATTTCAGCAATGCAACCCCTACAGCTAAGCCAAGGAGAATGTTAGGGAAGAGGAAGCAAAAAGATTCTAAGAACCAGAAGCCCAGGATGCCTGTGGCTAGATAGTGTCCAGTAGGCATGACAGGTAAAATGTACCTGAAGATTTACAATATGATTGTCTAAACGAGACCAGCATTATGACAATACCAACATGGACAAGGGTTGTTCCATACAGTCCCACCCATAAATAAAAAGCATGGTGATTAATCGAGGCTGAGAGAAGATGAATCAGTTTTCTCAAGAGATAAGTTCCCACGTAGGTTGCCCAATCCCAAATAGTTACGCCTGGCCATCTAGGCATGAATATAACCAATGCTAAAGACCTTCAGTAGGTTAAGTATACATGTGTGCAAATATGTACATATAAACACATATGTATATACATACATGCATATATGTATAACAATAATAATTAAATAAACTATGACTGAGGGAGAGAGAAGGAGAAATATTGGAGTAATTGGGGGAAGAAAAAGCATGATATAGATATACGTGTGTATTAAGTCCTCAAAAATTAAATAAAAATTGAAAATAAAAGATATATTCTCTCTAATATAAACATAGTATTCAAGAATTTCCTTTTCACATTATTTTTATTTGATATGTATGATTATTTCTTTGCATACATACACCCATGCATGCTTAGTGTCTGTGGGGGTCAGATAACTGGAGTTATAGAAGGTCATAATCTACCATGTGGATTCTAGAAACCAAATATATTTTCTTCTCTAGCCCCACAGAAATATATGTCTAAACAAAAATAGTTTCATATGAACACATAATTAAATGAATTAAACCCAGGCTTTGAGTGCTGATGCCTCTCCTCAGCAGCTCATCTGGAGTGAACACAGGTTCAGAGCAAACAATTCCATTGTACAAAATATATATATATATATATATATATATATATATATATATATATATATATTTTAAAAAATGAATTAAACTATAAGTCTACTAGAACGATTAAGGAAACATGCACAACTATGTGTGTATAATCACAGTTTTAGGAGTACTTATGTTCTATAAAGTTGTTGAGAAGATGTGAATTGACAAATCTGGATGCATTGCTCCTTGGCAAACACAGTATTGGATTTCTGTAAGATTCTAGTCACAGAATGTTTATCCGCAATCATTGAACAACTTTGTTTTAAGTGTATTGCTATGTCACGATACTTTAATTTGTATTGCCAGTTTATTATACCAAACTCACAGGCAACAACACTTTGACTCATGCGTGAATGAAGTTTATGTGAACACAGATTCACTTAGTAAGGCTCATCACAACTTGTAATATGCCTCTTAGGTGTTTGGTGTGTTTAAATAATATGAAAACATAAATAGAATATTGATGTGCGGTTTCTATGATTTTTATTGAGTAGGAAAATCAGTAAGTAAAACCTGAATCAACTGTACATAGATATCAGTCCCATTTGATTTTAATCAGTACGAAACTCAGACTGAATAAATAAAAGTACCCAGGCTTGGTTCCTTCTCCTAGGAGATTAAGGGTTTATCAAGACACCTAAGTCTTTGCCCTTTCTGAACTTTTTAGAACTCGGGATACCTAGTCTAACTTCAGCCATGAAGTAGACTGAGTCTTCCATAAATTTAGCTTACCTATTTATTTTTATAGCCTCTGATTGAAACTTGTGTACCTTTCCTTTAAAAAAAAAAAAGGTATGCAAATTTTCAGCCACTGAATGCCACATACTCTCACACAGACATCCTTCCTTTACATTAGCAAATCTTACTCAGAAAGCCATTGGTGATGAAGATACCCGTAGCATATGAAAGGCTTCCGCTCTATGTAGTCATATTTTAATGAGAAATAGGAAGCAAATCGATATATAGATCCTTGGTTTAAATTAAACAGTCATATGAACACATTTGTGTAAAATGGTTTCAATTGAGCTGTCAAGTATACATCTTTTGAAGAAGGAAATGAACAGGGACCTAGATAAACTGAAATAGGAAAAACAGGAACGTCTAGAAACCTAGAATCAGAAGAACGCTGAAAGGAAAAGTTGTCGTATGGGAAGAAACAGTATCTTTTTAGAAGGTAAGGAAGATCATAAGACCAATAGTGCAGGAGTGAGAAAGGGAGTGGATTGAACCACAGCAACTGAATTTGGGTTTTATTTTAAGCTTAAAATCCTTTAGGTGTTTGTAAGTGATGCCACAACCTTACACAGTACAAAATAAGAAATGTAGATCAAGAGTTAAGTCCTGTAGTTCTTTGTCACCTCAAGTTTCAAGCCAGGGGTGCTGCATAGCAGTGTTTAAGCAGTTGGTATAAACCATTATGTGTTACTGTTCAAGTGATGGGGTAGATTTGATGGCACTCTTTGGATGAGTGTTGATGTCAAGTGCTGAAATGAGTTAGAGAGGAGGTGCTAAGTAAGTAAACAAAGTAATTGCATCTTCAGGTTCAATCACTTAAGAAAATGCGTTCAACACATAAATGAAGGTAGAGACAATAGAAATAAGTCAAAATGAAGAAAGGGTAGAAAATTAATAGTAATAAAATGTTATATCGGCCAAACTCAACCTCAAACGCATAGTGGTCATTAAATCATTCTACCAATCAATAAAAAATTAAATGGCTTATGTATATACAGTTGTGTCTAAGATGAGAAGATTATCTTTATACTATCTTACTTCTGACGATGGTGAAAGGACATCATAAACCCCATTTGTCTCCATTTAGGAACTGGGCCTGATTTAGAAAAGAAGGCCATAAGGTACCAGCTCCAGGAACAGACCATAAAACGCAGAAACAAGGTCATAAATCCCCTTCTCAAAGAACAGCCTGATGATAACCACAAGGATGGGAAAATATCTTATCTCAGGGTGGGCTATTTGTTTTGAGCAACTGGAGCTCATCCTATGATTAAACATTCATGACGTAGGAATGCAGACCACTGACTACCTGTGAGCCCTTAGCACCAACAATGAAGTTTTAGATTATCTAAACCTTCTAGAGAGTTCCCCCAGTTCCCTATAGAAAGACTTGCGAGCCTTTGTCTGGAGTCGCCATTTTGAAAAATGGTCGATTTCTGCATGCTGCTTATTTCTGCAGAGTTAGCACTTTGTCTTTGCACACTGAGTCTGGGGTCTTTTTTCAGAGAGTTTTGGACCCTTAAAATTTCTACTACTAAATGGATCACCATTAATTTAATTGATATAAGTAAATTTCAGAAGAGAGAAGCCTCAATCCTCAAATTTATCAGCTTTTAGACATCATTTCTGCAATAAAAGATTTTCATAATTTACTGAACTATTAGTTTTATGATGCTTCATCTCTTAAATTAAATATATAAAATGGCAATGGAACTCTTAGGTATATATTTTTAAGATTTATTTTTTATTTTATGTAGATGTGTATAGTTCTGAGTGCATGTATATGCACTGTGTATGTGCACTGCCTATAGAGGCCGTAAGAGAGTATCAGATTCCCAGCACCATAGTTGTAGGTGGTTGTGAGCCACCTGATGAGGGTGACTGGACCATATTTGGGCCCTCTGCAATATCAGCACACGTTCTTAACCCTGAGCCGTGTCTCCAGCCCAAGTTTTTAATCAGACACTTTAGTTCGCTGTTCTCTGTAAGTTAATGTATTTGAATAATGTTTACTATTAAAATTAAAATAACAAAGATCAATGCAAATCAATTTCAAAACCAAGGTTTCCCCACTGCAAAGTTGTCAGAAGCATAAAAATACAACATTGTGGTCAAAACACAGAAGACTTATTTCTTATGATGAAAGATGTGTGGGGGGAATAAAGTAGCACATACAAGAGGGAAGACACAAGTATCAAAGATGTATCACAGAGGCCTGCAGGTAAGACCAGAGAGGCTCTAACTGCAGACATGTTGTCTAGATACCCCTGATGCTGTTGCTATAGTGACAAAGACATGATCACAGTCTTTGCTCTCAGAGCCAAGTATATCTTGCCAGTGATTGGAGGGGACCCCCTGCCTTTTGGTGGCTTGGACACTGAGTTAGGTTTATTCTGGTCAGTTCAGAAACACTTCTCCCTCTGCCATGACATTTGGATTCCCAGCTCTTACTTGGACCGATCATGCCCAATCATCTCATTAGGCTTTCTGATATCACTTTGAGCTCTGTAGTGGCTATTCCTGGTTGTCAACTTGACTACTTCTGAAATGAATTACAATCCAGAATTAGAAGGCTCACCTGTGGCGCCCCAATCTGGAGGCTGAGAGATACAAGTGTCTGACCTGAATCTTGGCATGGAGACCTTGAGGAATAGTGGCTACGAATCCCATAGGATTAACATAGAAAGCTCTATGAGTTCAAGGTCATCCGGGGTTAAAGGTGTGGTGGCACACACCTTTAACCTGGGCCACACTTTTTGCTGGAGACCTATATAAGGACATTGGAAGAAGGAAGGCTCTGCTCTGCTTCGCCTGCTTGCCTTGTGGGACTGAGCAATTGCTGGATCCTTGGACTTCCATTCACAGCTGCTGCTGTGACTGTTGTTGGGAGTTGATTGTTGGGAGTTGGACTACAAACTGTAAGTCAAATCCCTTTACTACATAGCGACTACCATAAGTTCTGTGACTCTAGAGAACCCTAAGACAAGCTCTTACTTTCTAGATTCTTTGACTAACTGAAGCATGCTACAGAGTCCTTAAAAATCATACTTCTAATTGTTTCCTTTCTTAGTTTTTATTGTAATACAAATGGAAAGAAAGAATGGAGGGAGGGAGGGAGGGAGGGAGGGAGGGAGGGAGGGAGGGAGGGAGGGAGAGAGGAGGAAAGGGGAGAGGTAGAGAAGAAAGAAAGAAAGAAATGGAGGAAGGAAGGGAGGAAGGGAGGGAAGAAAGAAGGAAGGAAGGAAGGAAGGAAGGAAGGAAGGAAGGAAGGAAGGAAGGACGGGAGTGAGCAAGGGAGGGAGGAGGGAGGGAGGGAGGAATGGCAGAAGAGAGGGAGGGATGGAAGAAGGGAGGGGAGGGATAAAGGAAGGAAGGGGAGAGGGAGTAAGGGAGGGAGGGGGGAATATTAATCATCTTGATTAGTAGTCTCAAAGTCAGGTTTTGGTCCATATTGGCCTTGGTATATTCTAATTCTTTACTTAACCATACAATAATGCCTGATCTTACTGGTAATTTTTTACATGTTTATGTATGTGTGTGTGGTATGTATGCTTATCTGTATGTGTGTTCATATGTCTATGGGCACTTGTGTGTATTTGGCTATGTTTGTATATAGAGGCCAGAAGTTGGTACCATTCTGTTTTCCAACATTTATTTACTGAGGCAGATTCTCCTGCTGAATCCAGAGCTCAGGCACTCTGGACAGCTTAGTTAGCTATTTTCCTCTTAGATCCTGCCTCCAGGAGTGTTGGCATCACATGTGGGCCTCACACCTGCCTAGCACTTATGTGAGTTCTGGGGAATCACACCTCTGGTACTCAGGCAGGTGCTTTTTCCAATGAGATTTCTCCCCAAAGCACTGACAAATAGTTTTTGATGAACTTAAAAGCTTCTAAGAATGTTTAGAATATTATGTTTGATATAAACAAGTTTTTTAATCATATAAAAGCTAAAAAAAAAAAAAGTTCTTCATCATAACATAAAAAGAAACTTCTAGAGGGGAAATAAAGATCCTGTGATTTAATAGACCCTCCAAGCAGTCTTATGACAGAGGCCTATGCATTTGCTTTTTAAAAAAAAAAAAAAAAGCTTCAAAAGCTATCAACACTTCAAACATTCTAATTCAAATAGCACAGTTAATGTAAACTCACTTTAATCTTCTTGCAAATGCCTGTAACAAGGGAAAAGGAAAAAAAATACAACCAACCTTTCTCTCTTGATGTTACAATTTTATAGGCTACCCTCTGCTTTTTCGATGATTAAAAGGCTGATTTTCTGCTTCTACGCTGACTTAATGAGGAGGCCCTTAAATGCTGCTGTCATTTATAGAGAACATGCCACCATGAAATTTCCCTAAAAGACTTTACCTCAAAGGCCTGAAAGGTCAGTCCAACATGGTAGCTCTCGGACACCATTATTTTCCATACACACTCCTTCATTGGTCTGTAGTCATCGGGGTAATTGGGAGACTGAATCTGCCCTTCATTTTTCCTTATCTCCCCTCCACAAATCGCTGAAGAAAGCAAAACAAATAAGTCCTGTAAGGTCATTTCACCATACTTTTCTCTAAAGTATTTAAGGTTAGTTTTTATGAGAATGCAAAGACCACATCAAAAAAAAAAAAAAAAAAAAAAAAAAGCCTGGGCAGTAGTAGTGCTACCAAGATTATGGGATGAACGCAGTCAACTTAACTGTCTGCATTAGAGAAGGACCAGCCAAGAAGTATAGGTTTAATTGTTGCGATGCTTTAACCAAAACTAAAATCGATTTTTTTTTTTTTTATTTATCTTCTAAGGTCATTGTTCGCTGAGTTCGTTCTGTGACTCTCTGTGACGATTTCTAAAGAGCTCATTAGCAAAGAAGCTTCACTCTGGGCAGAGCCCCTGCAGCTTCTGACAGCAATGGTATGCAGCATCCTTGGGTCTGTCCAGTAATCCTCTCCTCCTCCGCCAGGAGGTGAATCTTTAAAACAAAATCTCCCATTGACTTAAAATTCTAAGGGAAGTGGGAATCTCCTGTCTTGGAAACTACTTAAACTCCTGTGTGGAGAAGGGATTTATCCACCCACAACCTGCCCCAAAAGGCTGGTTTACAGCCAGGAAGCTGGATGCCCCCTCATTGTCTTTAAGAAATATAGAACAAAAGCATGTAATAAATTCTTCCTCACATGCTGACTTTCCCATTTAGACAAAGAATGCTTCAGAGCTGTATACAATCACCCTCTGTAGAGTTCCCTAGAATGGGGTATTTCACCACTACAGGGGTCAAACCGATTTTTTAAAGAAAATCAGTACAAAAAAATTTCGAATTTTTCTTAGCATTTCACAGCATGATGAAACAAATGTAAGAACCATTATCTATTCGTTTTGTCTCTCCTGTTTTATTACTGTATCACACTAGGAAACCTGTTCTTTTTGCCATTTAAACTTATTGAGTATTTTTATTAAAATCATCCTGTGAACATCAACATGTTGGTTTATAAAAATTATGTAATGGCAAAATAAACTTTCCATATTGTTTTAATGAAACCAAAGGAAACAGGATTTCTGTTGAAATGCTGGGGATGAAGTGACCTCTTAAGTGTAATGTGACTTGCCTTCATAGACAGCTGCAAACCCTTTTCCTACCCAGTTACTGCTGCTACGGAACTCAATCCACATTCTGCTGTCTGTAGATGTAAGAACTCCAGCCACTTTGTCCCCACAGAATCTACCTAAAAGAAATTAAAGAATAAAAAGGGCTCCTAAATATGAATATGTAGTATGTATTAAATTACACAATGTACATTGAATTAAAGATTTGTGTTCCACACTAGCTATAAGTTTCATACACACACACACATACACACACACACACACACACACACACACACATATA
>JADRCD010215700.1:0-40472 GCA_019843815.1 Montemys delectorum | reverse complement strand
AATGATATCTCCTTTCCTGGTTTACTCTCCAGAAAAAACAAAGAAACAAACAAACAAACAAAAAAACCAAAAAACCCTGTTGCCTCCCTTTTCCCCTGCTCACCAACCCATGCTCTCCCGATTCATTGCCCTGGCATTCCCCTACACTGGGGCATAGAACCTTCACAGGACCAAGGGCCTCTCTTCCCAATGATGATCGACTAGGCCATCATCTACTATACATATGCTGCTGGAGCCATTAGTCCCACCATGTGTACTCTTTGGTTTAGTCCCTGGGAGCTCTGAGGGTACTATTAGTTCATAATGTTGTTTGTCCTAAGGGGCTGTAAACCCTTCAGCTCCTTGGATCCTTTCTCTGACTTCTTCATTGGGGACCCTGTGCTCAGTCCAATGGATGGCTGTAAGCCTCTACTTTTGTATTAGTCAGGTACACACACACACACACACACACACACACACACACACAACAAAAACAAAAACAAAACAAACAAACAAACAAAAAAAAAAACAAAAAAAAACGATGCCTTCCGCTAAGGGCAAAAGGAGATCACAGCAATTTCATTCAGAGCTCAGTCTTTCAAGGAACCCTAGGGAGAGATTTCACACATATCTGTATCAGAATGCTTAGGTATGGTGGACCACTCTGCACTGAACCAGGGAGGCAGATGGTGCTACCCCGAGAAGTGCTTTCTTGAATGTAGATTCTGATTGGATTCTTCAACTGAAAGCAGCTGTTGGGTTTTCATGGAATTCCAACTACACATGTGAAACATTGTTTCACACAGTCTGAGAAACTAGATGTAGAAAACAGTGCTTTGTTTCCCTCGACTTGAAGTATTACATCAGTTGGACCCTTTTTCGTTCTTGTTTGGAAGTATTTCCGCAGATGGCACAGACTTACCAAGGTAGTTTCTACATCAAGTACAGCAATGTCCATTCAGCAGGTTTTAGATATTAAGGCTGGATCAGTACGGGACAAAACTTCAACTGAGCTAAGCTCTGACTAAAAGTGAAGGAGAGTCCACAATCTGGGAAGGAGAGAGCATCAAGGCTGAGGAGCTGCTGGCCTGTGCTTGGGGGTCACAGCTCCTCTCACCTCTGAACAATCAGTGCGCAGCACTACACTGCTTCATGAAAGCTTCTTGCGTAGTTTGTGGTTTAAAGCTGGGAGCAGACATTCATGGGCACCAATCTGAGCTGCAGTTACTGACACAAACTACAGATGCCTCTTCTTAGCCTTGGAAAGATACTCCAAGAAACAAAACTGAGATGTTTATAGGAGGAGTACATTCATATGTCCCAGGAAGGCAACTAACAGAGATGGACCAGATACACTCCTGCCTTAGGAAAGAGACCACACACACACACACACACACACACACACACACACACACACACACACCATATGAATAGGCAATCTGTCAAAACTATTATCCTTAAATTTCAATTCAGAAGTAAATGCTGTGTGGAATCAATACGCATAATCTCTGGGAAGCTATGCTCAGTCTTTGTGTTCAGATCAAATAATTACCCATATTTGAATTATTTTAAATCAGTGAATTAATCTGTTCATCTGTTTATCCTTGAGCAGTTTTAGGTATGGTTGAAAAAAGCATACAATTAAAAATATAAACAAGTTCATTCATATAGATTGAATCTGATAGCTTATGGGAACACCGTCTCCCTCAACCATGGATAGAATACAGATACAGAGATGAGTAATATGAGATGAGTAAAATGAGATGAGTCTCACCAAGGAGAGGTGACTTCCTCCAGTAACCATCTCTTACTTCAATATAATCATACCAGCACAAACTACTCTTGTATAGGTCCATGGTGGTAAAATTCAAAACAATCTGCAAAGCACAGAGAGTAAAAGTGACTGTTAGTACATAGAGATTTGATTCTAAGAGGGAATGCAAGAAAACAGAAGTAGACTCCTTTTGTCTATATTCATAGAGCACTGGAAACTTAATTAAAAACTTGAAACCGCATGCTCTTATTCTCATTAGTGTGGTGTGCATGTGTGTGAGCACTCACACGTATGAAAGCATGTAAGTGTGTGGGTATTACATGCCCACAGCATGTGTATAGAAGTCAGAGGGCAACCTCAAGTGTCAGTACTGCAACATCTTCCACCTTGTGTTGAAGAAAAGGTAACTGATCAGTCTGGAGCTTTGCAGGAAAGCTATAGTGGAAAGAACTTGTAGGGAAGTCTCTGCCTCGGTCTCTCATTGCACCTCTGCTGGGATTGCAGGGGCAACCACTTTGTCTGACATTTCACTCAGCTTTGTAGTCTAGAGATCCAAACTCAAGCCAGGACTTTACCAAACAAGCCATCCCCGACCGCAATATAATTAATACTTAATAAAAGCAAAAGCAACACAATGTTAACCACTGGGTATAGAAAGCATTTTAGCAATTAACCTGAAATCCATAGTTTTAATTGAAGCAGTCCTAAAACAAGTAGAAACCTTTATTCAAAAAGTTTATTTTGAATTTTTCCTAGGATAAAAGGTTTGAACCATGAATAGTTTGCACTTTTTCCACGAATGATTCTTTTTAATAATTTATTTCAGAGACAACCATCAAGACAAGTATAATTATGTTAAAAATAAACACCATGTGCTCCATTCCCAGAACATAATATCTTTGTGTGTGTTGAAATGTTTAAATACAGCTCTAACATTCAGATTTATCCCTCTGAGTCTGATTAAAGGCAGATGGCCCAGCAGTTCTCCAGATCCGGAACATACATGTGAAGGCTTCCGAGCTGGATGACCTTGTACACAACCCTTTACTCTTCCCTTTGTTTGGAATGATGCTGCTTTTTATAAAGATAATAATAAAAAAAGTCCTTGCAAAGATAATTTTCCTCATGGCTTCATGAAGCTCTTCAGTTTTCAAAGCTTTCACGTCTTATTTTTCCTCGGTTATACCAAAAGTACAGTGGAATTAAAATGAGACATGTACTTCTGTGAGGTCAAATTATTTGGAAACCATTTTGTATATTCAAAAGCTCAATTAACCCTCTGGTACATTAAATATATCTAATAGGTTTTAGGCTCGTAATAAATTTGCCCTTTAGAAACTGAAATGGATGTTAGCCAAAAGCAATAAATATTTGAAATGCCTTCCTATAAAACTATGGTTTATAACAATGCTCAAACAACCTTTTAGTGAAAGTGGAAAAGCTGGATACAAGTTGAGAAAGAGAAAGAGGAAGGAGGTAGGGAGGGAGAGAGAGAGAGAGAGAGAGAAAGCTAAACTTCCTACACCCATATTCCAGAGTACCCTGCCAATGCTGATAACAAATATACTTCCTTCTTTTCTTATTTCAATATTATTAATATTAATATTTTAATGACTATTATATTCTGATGGAGAGAAAAGAAAGGGTGTAGATTCAGATGGGTGGGAAACAGGATAGGCTCCAAGAGCTCAGACAGGGGAAACTGATCAGAGTATATTATATAAAAAATATATAAATAGATATAAAAATGTTCAATAGCACTAATCGTCCAAGAAATGCTAATTAAAACCACAGTGAAATACTACATCATACCTACTATAATAACTGTTTGAGAAAGACAGAAAAATTTAAAGATTAGGTATGAGTGTGGGAAAAAAATCCTTGTATATAAACTGGTTCACCCATAAGGAAAGTAATGACACTTCCTTAAAATATTGAAATTTGAACACTATAGTATCTGAAAATCCTATTTCCTTATATAGAAAGGTAATAAAAAAATCCACTATCTTGTAGGGTGGAATGGAAAAGAAAAAAGAAAAGAAAATTGATCACTGGCCTAGAGGATCATGAATTAGATAAAGAACAAAACATGTAGCAAAACATGAGGACTGGAGTTTGGGCCCCCAGTGCCCACTTAAATGCCAGGCAAGTATGGCAGTCCATCTGTCATCCTAGGAACTCCTGGGATATAAAGACAGGGAACATTTGGACCAAGCTGGCCAGCTAGGTGATCCAAACTGGTAAACTCTGGGTTAAACTGAGAGACTCTGCATTGATGTATAAGATGGAGATCAATGGAAGAAGACATTAACCTCTGGTTCTGCATGCATGTGCACATATGAATATGAACATTCCTAGTTTACATACATGTGAACATACATAGACCCATGCACATCACACATATATACACAAAAAAAGAGGAGGAAATAAAAAGGAATCTACTTATAGTAAAACTCATCCTGAGCCCACATCTTCGCAGTGTGAAGAGTCAAGTTCACTGTAAACAAACTTTATACCCCAAAAAGGCAGGCAGATAGAACCTGTAGATTCTACCTCCAGTAGACAGGCATGACCCCCTAGTTGAGGGATGGAGCCACCCACACATGTCAAAATGTTTCACCCAGAAATCTTCCTGTCTAAAGAAAACACAGGGACAATAAATGGAGCAGAGACCAAGGGAAAGGCCGTCCAGAGACCTCCCCACCTAGGGATCCATCCCATCTGCAGACACCAAACCACCACACTATTGCTGATGCCAAGAAGTGCTTGCTGACAGGAGCCTGGTATGGCTGTTCCCTGAGAGGATCTACAAGCATCTGATCAATACAGATACTCACAGCCAACCATTGAACTGAGCCTGGGGACCCCAATGAAAGAGACTGGTGAAGGACTGAAACAGCTGACAGGGATGGCAACCTCATGCGAAGAACAATATCAACTAAGTGGACCACTCAGAGCTCCCAGAGACTAAGCCACGAACCAAAGAATATACATGGAGGAAGCCAGGACTCCAGATGTATATGTAGCAGAGGATGGCCTTATCTGGCATCACTGGGAGGAGAAGGAGGCTTGATGTCCCAGCACAAGGGGATGTTAGAGGGGTGAGGCAGGAGTGGGTGAATGGGTGGAGGAGCACCCTCATAGAGGCAAAGGGGAGGGGGGAAGAGGGAGATGGGATGGGGGATATAGGGGGTTAACCAAGAAGGGGGATATTATTTGAAATGTAAACAAATAAAATGATTAATTAAAAAAAAGGATTCTACCTACAGCAGACAACAGGGCTTCAGATCATCATCATATGAGAAATCTATGACTGTAGAGAAGCAGAGGCAGAATAAAGACACAAAGATGATAACTGAAGTTCCTGGGTGGCCTCTCTTAAACTTAAGTGGAAATTTTACAATCATGTGCAAGTAGTTTCAAATTCCCTCCTAAAGGAGGAAAAGAAATCAGCTAAACTGGAAATACATTTATCACCACCATCAACCCAAACTGAAAACGATGTCTCTGGACTGCTAACAAACAGTTAATCCATGAAATCATAGAATGTCCCACCACCACCATCACCACCACACACACACACAGAGCTAGACAAGAGGATAATTCTGAACAGAAGAGTTTCCTATCTTGTTTTTAATCTTCTAGTTTAAGCTCCAAGCACCATGGAGGAACAAAACCGGCCTGACACTAATACAAAACACAGAATCCTTTAGAAGTAGAAAATGTAATAAAGATAGGTTTTCTAAAATCAAATCTCGGGGCTGTGACTATGGGGGTAAAATCTCGGCCTTTGAGTAATGCTGCTAGAAGAATCCCGAGTTGAATTACAAATCAAAAGCACTTGGTAAACAACGGTTTGTTTTTTATTATACTGCTCTATGTAAACATGTTTCTATCGAAGAATAATAAATGGATGCTGCATTAGAAGAAGTATTTCATTCCTGGTGGTAATAAGCATCAATTTGAAATTAATCACAGCTCCTTCGAGCACAAATGGAGACAAAGCAGGGAGGGAGTTCTCAGGTTTCCTTGGTCTGTGAGGAGATTCGATTGCAAAGACCATTTGACAGTGCTGCAGAGTGAGGAATCTTGAAGAGAGGCAGATCAGCTGTTCAAAGGTCTGGATATCTGCAAGTCTCCAGAGCAAGAATCAATGTACCTCAGCACACTGGAGACAATGCTGACCACTTACACACACTCCGTGGCACTGTTAAAAAGGCCAGTCACAATAGCATTGGCCCCTTTGACAGATAAGGAGAGGTAACGTAAATACCAAGTCCGCTTGGCTGATGTTATTTAATGGCTTTTGGAGAAAGATATTAGAATCAAAAGCAACAGAATATAATAGGTTACTGAGCTCTGGCCAGAGGAAATCTAGGAAAACCGAATGCAGTGTGTTTGCTGGCTACAGGATTTTCCTCAGTAATAAGAGTTTGGAAGTTCCAAATCAAGTCAGTAAACTATTCTATAGACAAATTCTATCTGTAGGCTATTTTCACAAACAAAGAAACAAACAGTTGTAATGATGGCCTACCATATTGTCTATGTCAGTTTGGGCACGACATTGTCAAAAATGAATATTTACGGCAAACCTATAAAGGTAAAGCTATCTATTTCATGTCACCTGTAACTCAGAAGCTATGGACTGATCATGTTATAGTCATATCAAAACACGCTTTAAACTACAGGGAACAGTGTTCTTTCTTCTGAAATTAGAAAATATTCACTATAGTACATCAAAAGACCTAAGTTCAAGGTCACATCCTATCTTTTCAGATTTTTAGTTTACTTAAACTTTCAAATGTTGAAGAAATAATTTGAATAGGATGCCATCATATCAAACTTGCATTGTCATAATTAGATTGCAGAGCTTTTAGTTGGATGTTGTGAAGGAAAATCAAATAGACAAACACTGTGAAATGCACATGTGTGTATCATGATCATTGTGATGTTCAAGCATCCATCTTAACACAAGCTTTGAAAACAAGGATAGAGCCCAGCCCTACTGGTCTATACAAATAATAATAAAATAAAATAAAACAAAATAATCATAACAATATTCTGCTATACTCATAGATCAGTGCCTTGTCTTTTCGTCAACAGAGAGGCTTCCTCTGGCAACAGATGGGAGCTGGTAGATAGACCCACAGAAAGACATTACGTAGAATGAGAGTATAAATCGGAGAACTCCATTAGGTCCCTACCCTCAAATATGAGGAACCCAGTGGAAGAGAGGAAGGAAAAGTTGTAGGAGTCAGAGGGAATGGAGGATACCAGGAGAAAATAGCTCACTGAGTCAACTAAGGAGGGTGCATATGGGCTCACAGAGACTGAAGTGGCAAGCAGAGGGCCTGATGGGTCTGCCCTAGCTCTTCTGAGCGTGTGTTGTACATGCTAGCTTGATGTTTTATGGGACTACTAACAGTGGGAGTGGGTGAGTCTTTCCCTCATTTGTCTGTTCTTGGAAGTCTTTCTCCTCTGCTGGATTGCCTTTTTCAGCCTCAGTGTGATGGCTTTTGCTTTGTCTTCTTTTTATATCTTCTATTTTGTTTTGTCCTTTTTGGCTGTCTCTTGGAGACCTGCATTTTTCTGAAGGGAGACAGACAGGGTGGGGGTTCCTAGTTAGAGTGGATGTAGAATGGGAGCTGTGAAGAGTGGAAGGAGAGGAAGCTATGGTCAGGCTATATTTAGAGAAGAATCTATTTTCAATTAAAAAAAGAAAAGTGTAAATAAACAAAGCATCAGTTCACTTGTCAAAGGCCAACTATGCTATGAAAAATTAAAAAAACAAAAAACAAAACAAAAAAAAAACATTAACTTTAATGTTCCATAGAAAAACAATCCAATTACAATGGGAGATATAAAAGAACCCAAGAATGGATGGGATGCCTTGAGACCATCATTAAAGTGTCTGCTTTATAGGTTAAGTGACCCTAAGCAGTCAAACTTCTCTTAGAGTTCAATTATAAGGCAGATGGGGGGAAAGCAGGAATTAGATTGCCAAAGGAATTCTTCTACTTAAAAGTGTGTAATAGTATTTGGGGTTTGAATTTTTCATCAGACATTGCCTGGTATTAACTAAAGTTTTATGTCTCCTTTTCCAGCATTCTGTTTCTTCCTCTAGCTAACTGACCACTTCCATGTACCATGGAAGCTCTAACCCTGCTGCCTCACCATCAGTCTTTGACATGGAAAGGTGTTACTCTTTGTTTCCCAGCTGACACAGTAGCTTCCAAATTTACTGCCCTTCGGGTTTCTCCTTTCATGCATCTAGAACATATCCTGTGCTCTGTGACCATATAGATTTTAGGAAAATCTGCCTACCATCAATTCACGAGTGTCAGAGATTCAAAATCTCTGATGCTTTTAGCTTACTCATATTTATGATCCGAAGCATGTTTATTCCTAACTAAAGACTAGCTTTTGTGCCCTCACAAGGCTACCCAGTGTTAGTATCAATTCCTAAAAGTGTCCACAGGTATGCCTAGATTCCTCTTGTCCCTTTCCTATCCCTTGTCACTCTTCCCCCAGTCTTGATGAAAAGCTGCCATAGATTCAATCATCTTCAGACCTTCAATAAGATCTGAGTGCTACTATATATACCCACAATAAGTTGTGTTTTGATTTCCTCTAATATTTTCCAAAACACAGCAATGATATTACTGGGTTACAAGGTCTCATAATTATAGACATCAAATATTTATTTTACATATCAGAATATACATCTATTTGAAGAGGATCAGAAATATATACATATATATGTATATATATGTATATATATATAGTGAATGCACATACACACAAATTGCTCACTTTACATATCTTTGGCAATATAAATGCTAGATTTGACTCATCATTATGTATAGAGCATAGACAGATGATTAAATGTTTGCAAAAAGAGTACACTTGAATGACAGGTTTTAAATGGGTTATACAGAAAAAAATGGGAGACTATTCTAACTCTATTTGAGACATAAACAAACTGCTCTTGTTCAAAGGTCAATCGATTGTAAGTGACAGATAGATCAATACTATATGCTCTGCCTGGTCATCACAGCTGAAATCTGACCCTTGAATGCTTAACCGTTAAAACACCAAGAATCGTCTTAGACTGAATTGGAATATCCTTACTCTGGGAGACTGGAGCCTTAGAACACATAGTAGTAAATTGGTTGACTTTGGTTTTGATTATGAGAAACAGTCATAAAATCCAACTTACCAATTACCCGCTTTAAGTTTAAAGTCTTGTATTATTAAGTTATCTCTACATTCTTTTATAATTATGACCTTATCTTAAAAATAAATATTTTCCCATATAAAAATAAAGTGTGTGTATTGGAGAAAATGAGAAGGGAGAAAATAGAATCTATTTGTGAGCTTCTCATAGTGAACTACCCATCTACCTAAAATTTTGTCTTTGGTACATGCAATTTAAAAGTTGACACTGTTAGGTATATGATGTTTAACTTGCAGTTTCATTTTCACATTATACTATAAGTGTTTTTCCAAATTCATGTTTTCTTGTTCGGTTTCATTCCCAAGTTTTCATTTTCAAAATGCACCCAGATCAATGTTCCAAGAAATGTTACTGCTGAATGGTATATAATACAGATGCAGTACAATTTCCAAAATTTCTCCCTAAAGATCACCACAATTTCTGCTTCCTAGAATTTGAATTCTATTCTATCTGTGAAGGTTTATGATTGAGATGTGAGACATCACTATTGGTTTGAGGAGCATCTCCCTCACAGAGGGACAGCCAGTGACTTCATGACAAATACACAGGGAGCTGTGCCCATAACTCAGAAAGGAATTTGCTGCTTCAGTCGCCCCCCCCCCCTTTAGTGGTGCTCATCCTTACTGCGGGTTGTTTTCTCAAAAACAAATTTGTTGTGTGAAGAACACCAACATTATTTTGAGCTTCTGTGCTATCCGTGTATATTTTAATTTGTATTTTTATTTTAAAACACAGGCAAATAAGTATTTTTTTTAACTTCTAATTCAAGTAGTAGGTACTTTTCTTTGAATTTAAAGAATCACATTTCTTCAGGAGAATGATATGATATAAAATTCTAATTTTTCACACATCACTATAAATTATTTCATAATTATTTATTGAAAATGTTTTTAAATTTACTTTAACATGCTCTTTATAATATGGGTGTATCAGACATGCCCAATGGCCTCAGGCTATGTCAGTTCATTGATTCAAGAGGCTCTTTGGACAAGGCCACACACTCTGGGTCCAGAAGCTCCTCATGATCTGTACTAGATTCAGATATGATTTACTCAGCAGCGTTGACATTGCAGCCACTGTTACCTTCCTTGGACCAATATTTTACATCTTAAATAAACTTTGAGAAAAACACTTGGTCTGGTTAGCAAACAAGAATGTATTGGAAACAGGATTAGAATTACATTTTTTCATGATTTTGGTGAAAACTGTACTTTTGTGACCCTACAGTGCTTCATCCTGGAAAATAGTGTATCATTCTCCTCACTTTAGTTGCACAGCAAGGTTTTCTGTTTCTAAATTTAGTTACATATTAGAAGTATTTTTTTTTTTTATTTAAAGTCTTCTAGGTTTCTGTTTTAATTCTTGTATTCTCCTTTTGAAGTTTTCTTTAACATGAGAAAAAGCATGTATGAAAAGAGGAGGAAATAGAACATGTGCAACAGGAATATCTGAATTAACTGTTCAGGGAGAGTCATGGCTGGAGAAGGGAGTCCCTATCTGTATATTTAATCTTAAAATAAAAAGAGTAAGAACAAACAAACAAAACATATGAGTAAGCTGTAATATAAAAAAATTACAGTAAATATTGCTGTAATAAGAATTATGTGTAAGCAATAAAGTCATCACTCTGGGCTTAGAAGACCATTGAATGCATAAAGAAGGGCATGTCCATACCCATAATTACTCTAAAGAAAGTGTGGGCGGATCAGTATCAGAAAGGAGGACAAAACTGTGTTTGTTTAGATTTTTAGACTGTGTCTCTTTATATGGCCATGGCTGTCCTGGAACTCACTATGTAGACCAAGTCACCTTTGAACTCTACCTCCAAGTACTGGGATGAAAGGCATCCACCCTCATGCTTGATTTCAAACAGAGTTTTAAAGTGAACCCTGACTAGAGACAGAAAATCCCTATATAGTAAATCCAGATAAATATATCAGAAAATATAATATCGTAAGGATTTAATAATCTATATATATGCACAATAATACGACCTAAATACATATTAAAAATAAAACTAGATTATTTTGCTTAAAAACAAAAGTGTAAAAGTTTAAAGTGCAATCAAACAACTACAGAACAATGATAAACAGTGACACACATCTATATTACCATAGGCTAAAAACACCAGCAGAGGATATTAGCAATATAATTTAAAAACCTGAAGAACAAAACATTGCAGGAGTCATTGAGCAGAATATACTGTTAAAGCAGAGATTATTCTTTGTAAATATTGGTCTCTCCCAAGGTCACAGAAGTCAGAAACTATTTTGCCAACTGAAGAATAAAAAAGAAAGTAATAAAAAAAATGCTCAAAGCATATTTTATAATTAGAAGGTAAATGCTGCTAAAAAGAAATTTTTGGTTGAGAAAAATAATGAGACAAAATAATTAGAACGTAATAATATCCAAAATATGAGATGACTTGTGGATTATAATAAGGTGAAGTGGACGTGAGAGAAATTACAGTCTCATTGTTTGTACTGAAAAAAAAATATAAATTCAACATGACTGCTATAAACTTAGAAGTCCAGAAGGCATAGAATCACATATTATAAGAAAACAAAATGCACAGGGTATGAAATGAATTAATTGTCTTCATTTCTAACTTATAACAATTTAATGTATCCACATGAATAATGTAAGGAACACTAAGAGGAAAGATGACACATTTGTTATTTCTTCTGGAAATACTTTGGAAATTAATTTTATTGGTAATCATATAAGAACAGTAAATTAGTTTTAAATACTAGTGGTATAAAGTATTTCAACAGGATTGGAGGGAGTAATATCAATTATTCATTGCTGTAATTTGAAGTAACTTTATTACTCTTGCTTCAAATGTTTACAAATTCTATAAGATCTTGTTTTTAAAACTAAATAAGTTTGATGATTCACACAAATAATTGTAGCATTTGGAAGGCAGAGGCAAGAGGGTTACCATGACATCAAGGATAACCTGTGCTAAAGAGTGAATGCCAGGCCCACCACAGCTACTCGGCCAAACTGTCCCAAAAAGCCACAAAGAAAATAATCAGAAACATGTTTTTCATAACACAGAAGGGACTTATTAAAGTCACCTACACCAAGAGTGACCAAAACATTTAACAGTACTTCAATAGGCATGTAATTCTTAAATTACAAATAACTATATGATCCATAAAGGTATTCATGCTACCAACCAGTAATTTCTGTGAGTAAAAATTATTTATATTTCTTTTTCAAAGATTTTCTTGTGTGAATATCACAAACAGCTTTGTATCCATGCTGTTACTTAAAATCACTAAACATCTCTAAGAAGTACCGATACACAATCTTCAGTAACTCAGTGTTACACTGAGGTGAATGCGTGTGCTTACAGTCATTCCATGTGAATTAAAGAGTCAAATTCAAACAATAACTTGAAAAAAAAAACAAAGAGTAATGTCAGTGCATATTTGTTAGTGTTAATGCAGAGGGACATCATTATGACAAATACAGGCGTGAAGTTTGTTTTAAACACAGATTCCAGAAGTCAATGGGGTCATTGATTCCATTTCTTACCTATTGCTCTTAATACAGTAACCTAACACAATTAATAAAACGAAGACTGATAATCTTTCTTTTTGAACTTATAGTTATTTTCACTCTTTTGCCTTATATGCAGGCTCTTTCCCAAGAACAAGATTGGAAAAAAATGAAAGAAAACTGTAGGTTTGTTTTGGTTTAGTTTTTACCTATCTGAAAAGAAATAAATTTTAAATTTCCTTAATTAGAGTAAAACTTGTAATAACAAATAGTATGTGTCTTCTCTGCCGCATTTAATCAAGGTTTACGATTGTTTTATAGTCATTAGTAGAGTTGTCAAAATACACATTTAATGAGTTATATGCACAGAGAACATACATATTTACATAAATACATAGAGGAACACATACAAGCATCTGAATTTATTTGGTAACTATAGTGGGATTTTTTGCTTCTGATTTCATGTGATTTGGGAGAATATAAATCCCTTTCTTTACTCTCTATATTAATATTAGTGTCAAGTTTATTCCCATGTAGATATGATATTTTCTTTATCTGTCCTCTGAAAATAACTATTGTGAGGTTCTCACAGATAAAGGCCATTTCAACCTGAAATTTCCTTGTTGAAGAAAAATCTATCAAAAATAATCATGGTTACACAATTAAGTGTGGACACAATGTCCAAAATCTATGCTCATTTCATGTCCAAATCTTGTGTTTAGAATTATCTCTTTCAAGAAATATCAACCAGGTGTTTTCTCTATCATCAGTCTTTCTTGATCTTGTTCTGTCTATTGTCCTTTACAAAAGAAAACTGTTACTATTTGGAAGTTTATTTACTTTTCTGTCATTTTACTTTGACTTTATTCGTCTATATTTTTGCTTCTCTAGTAACTTTTATTTCACTCCATGCTCTTTCTTCTACATATTTCTACAGCTATTGAGCTGTCTATCATGGCCATTCTATTTCCTATATCAAATACTTAGCTCTGTTAACTTCCTGCTAATTACTGCTTTAGTGGCATTTACAGGATTGGTATTGAAGACATTTATTAGACTATAGTTCCAAAGGCTTTCTAGTATTCCTTATAAGTTCTTCATGGCTAATTTGAACATTTGTGTATATACTTTTAAAGTATAGGCATTTGTCTTTCTGATGGTTTTCTAGTCAATTACATTGTGTCTTAGAATCAACCATTGTAAGACATTCCAGAATATTTTAAATCAAGGCTTTCAAAAACTCCAAATTTGAGCAATTTCCATTTTACTTAAATATTTGAAGAATGAAACAAAAATAAAACCCAGGTTTGATAATCGAATCCCAGTTGGAATCCCAGTTACTTGACAGGCAGAGGCAGAGGGACTATGAATTAAAGTCCAGTCTGGGATACTGAGTTTGATTAAAGACAGGTTGGGCAACCTACAAAGATTCCCCTCCATACACCTTAAAATAGAAAGCAAAGTGAAACTGTAGCTGTAGCTATAGTTCATTCGTAAAGTATTTCCCTAGCATGTTTGAGGCCCAGGGTTCATCTCCAGCATAACAAAATAATAATAAGGAACAACAGTGGTAAATAAACAATAAGAAAAGTGTAGCTTAAAACTCTTGAAATGCTTTACGTAGAGGAGACTGAAGGAGAACTCCTCGGGTATCAACTACCTTTTCTCCTGGGGTCACAGACACTCTCCAGATGCAGTGTGTATAGGAAGGGTAGCCATTTGGGAATCCTGGGGAGGAAAGGTTGCCACTGGATTCTTGTAGGGTTTCTCCACATGCTGAAGGGGGAAAGGCATGAAATTACTTATTAATCATTATAAAAGGCATGAACATAATAAATAGAGTGTTAGATAGTAATATGTATTTTTATTTCTTTTCTTTATTATGTTCTTTTCTGTAACTAGTGCTGACTCTATATCTCCATGTGAAAGCTCCCTGAGTCCTGGGACTTCAGGTTTGTACCACCATGCCCCACTCCAGACACTGACTACCCTTCAAATGAATTTCTTACTATGTCTCTCTTAGAGAATGTCAGTATGCTTTCTGGTGTCACTAAGGATAACCATAAAACAAGACACGAGGTGATAAATAATTTAGCATATATAAAGTTCCCTTCGTGGAAACTTTTTCATTCATTATTACAGCAGGTAATTTCAAGGACACCTATACTTGTCCAGGCTGCGGAAGACCTACTTCTGTGTTCCTGGAATCATGAGAAATTTCCCTTTCTATTAAAATAATCAATGTGAATGAAAGCTATATATTAACAGTGGTGTGTAGTAAATTTAAACAGTAATTCTAAGTAACGTTATGTACTACTTTAACATTCAAAAGTCATAAATGGTGACTAGTACAAATCCAATTAAGGTAATATAAAAATGTAATATGCAATGATTCAAAATAGGAACGCCAAAAAAATAAAAGAGCAAAACATTATTAAGAGGCAGGAGTGATGGCTCAAAGCTTAAGAACACTTGCTACTCTTGCAGAGGACACAGGTGTAGTCCCCAGAATCCACAGTGTGGCTCTCAGTTCCTCTGAACTCCAGTTTAGGTATCTGATGCTCCCTTCTGGCCTTTGTGAGTACCGGGCACTCACGTGCACAGATATCCATATAGTCAAACACTCATACACATAACTTAAAAATAAATAAATCTTTTTTTTAACATCCTGTTTTCTTTTCTTTACTTATATGTAGACATTTCTAGAAGAGTGATTATATAGTTTTCATGTCTTAAGCTCTTATTATTCTTTGGGAATAGGTATAAGTGACCTGAAATTGCAAATTGTAAGCCACATGATTTCCACGCTTACTGCAGGCCAATGGACACAATTCCACTGGTTTTCCTGTGACTTTGGCAGGGGACACACTACGCACCCTGTGAACCTAGCTGGATTTCCGTCTTTGAGAACTGCTTCTCTGCTGCAGCTTCCACAAGCTTCATTGAATTCCCTAAAAGACACAGTCCTCCCCATGAAGGGTATAGCACTCAAAACTGAGACATTCCCTGGCTCCGAGAAGACATACCACATGCGTGTGAACTCTCGTCTCGTCAAATACTCAATACATTATAAATGGCTCCACGCATCTTGGGTTAAATAAAGAAAGATAATGACTCTGGAAACGTAAAACAGAGCTATAAAAACAGTCTGAGAGGATATAAATATTTATCTCATCAGCAAGACAGACACTAGGTTTGCACAACAAAGCAAATCTAAAGTAGGAATGAGTGATGCTTATTCTGATGAGCCAGGCAGATAAAAGAATTAGAGAAGAAAATGAAAATGCCCGAGGTCAGAAGCACATAATTCAGCGCAGTTACTGAACGACCTAGGGTCCTTGCTGGATGGTGTGTTGTAGGGAGACTTAGAAGGATCTGCTAACATTAGGCCATGCACTTCTAAGAAAGATATGTTTAGATGTTAAGTAACAACTAAGGACCTGAAAGTGTTTTACGGAAAAAAAAAATATATATTTCCACTATAAGCAAATTCTATGAGAATCAAAGCCTCTATTAGACAAAATGAAGTTTATGCTGAATTTCCTATAAGAGAATTAAGCCAATGAAATGGTTGATTCACAAATACATACAAACTATACTGTTCCAATGAAAACTAGATTCTCTAAATTGTAAACCAAAATATAACATAATTTTAAAAGTATCACTCTATAAATTACAGCCACATCACACTGTAAAAATGAAAAATGTAAAAGCATAAAAATAAAGCTTTAGTGAGCATTTGAATTTGTTTTTTTTTTCAATAAACTCTGTTGTCTCCATTTCACAGTCTCAACCAACTACTCACTGATTAAATTATGCTCAATTATAAAAATCAAATTTTGACTGGGATGGTGGCTCCCAACTGCAATGTCATCCCTGTAGAGCCTAGAGTTGAGGGACCAGCCTGAGCTACAGAGTGATCTCCTGTCTCAAAACAGCATGACTCAGTGAACAGGTGCAGGGGGAACTAACCAGGACAGGTGGCATGATTAATTCAAATGCTTGTCCATTAATAGCAAATATAGGAATGGGAGTGAAACCTTAATTCCAATGCTGTTACTTAGTAATCTCAAAATAATAGCAAGTCTCAAAAGCTTTCAAGCAGGTTTTTTTGCCTGAAACAAACAAACAAACAAACAAACAAACAAAAACCCCACCTATTTTGATCATCAGATTCCATGAAGTTGTTTGTTAGAGTGAATGACATGACATGTTTTAATCCTTAAACATTCCCACCTACAATTATGGAGACTAAAGGGTAAGAGTGGATAAATTGTTGTTGTTGCTGTTGTTGTTTGTAGTACATGAGCATGAATCTGGGCCCTTGTGCATACAAAGCAAACACTCTTAGCATTAAGCTGGATCACAGCCTTTCCTTTTTAAATTGTGGGTAGGCTGGCATTGAACTCATTCTGAGTCCAGAAGAGATTTGAACTCAAGTAGCTAGGATTGGAAACCTGTGCAAAATTACTGAGACAATTTATTATAATCATCATTCTAATCAAATCAAAAATTAAAAATAAAAATCTTTACCATATGTTCCCATTCATGTATGAATTAGGTACTCCATATATATATATGGAGTACATATATATATATATATATATATATATATATATATATATGTCTTCCTTCTTCAACATAAAAATCCTAACTTGATACCCCAAAATAGTGTATTTTGATCAATTATAGTCTCATTTTGTAATAATGAGGCTAAATTTACTTGGACTACATATCTTTAACAAATTTTTTTCTATCAATATCCAAAGTTTCCAACAAATATTTAAAAACTCTCCTCCAAATTTTGTAGGAATGAATTTATAATTTTACTCAGGGTGTTGAAAGCATAAGCATCTATACAATAAAAATATGCTTAACGCCTATATATTTATCCATTTTCTTTCAAATTTTTATATTTGTTTGGATTTGAAATGATTCTCAAAAAAGATGAGAGTGGCAATGTACAGATATCAGTGAGTGAAGAGTTTGCCAGAAATTCATGAAGCCCTGCCCACATACACCAAGTATGGCATTCCATGTGTGTGGCCAAGAACATGGGTGACGGAGGCAGGAAGATCAAAACTTAAGCTATGCTTGGCTAAGAAGTAAGTTGGAGGTTGTCGACAAGAGACCATGTTTGTAGTTGTTGTCTCATGAGATTCCCCTCCCATGTAGTGCCAGTCATATATTAACTCCTATTTCCTTCCCTATCTATGCAATATCAGGTACAGTATCTTTCACATACTGAAGCCAGTTCATTCATTCATATGAACTGAGCAGCTAATTTATAGCACATTCTAATGTGCATGGGATCCTATGGGAGCTATTGATCTAGTGTGAGAAATATCAGGTAACAACACAATGATGGGTGTAAGATATAAGGGCAATGAGTACAGAGTTTTTGCAAATGTGAGGAAATGGAAACCAGGGAGCTTTTACCTAGGGAGACTTAAAAAGCTGGCAATTTTCAATGTTCTCAATGAAGGAAGAGGCCAAAGCAAGTGACATCATAGTTCTAAGGGAAGAAGAAAATAAGAGTGAGAAGACAAGGGTGGAATAGAAACATCTCTAAGAAGCTGAGAAGAGAAGGGGCCATGTTTGAAAGAGAAATTAACCTTTGTCTTAAAGATGTGAGAAGAAAGATTTGCATTTTGAATGCCATTTGGCCAGCAGTGTGGCTGGAGAACATAAAATGCAAAGGTATTAAGATCTGCTATTATTGATGCAACAAGAGAGTTTGGTACCCGAATGTGAATGCTGAAGACTGAGAAGGCAGGAAACCAAGAGTCAGATGACTGCATAGAAATAGATAGGCAGAAGTGAGAATCTCCCTATCATTCTGATTTGGGCTATTGGGTTGGGATATGCTACTGACCAGTGAATGAGGTGTGCTGAATAGGGGAATAAATGCATCCATGAAAATGAAGGAGAGAAAAATGAATGAATAATGTTCATGTTGTCAATGTATATTAGCTGTGTGTGTGTGTGTGTGTGTGTGTGTGTGTGTGTGTCTGCGTGTTTGTATGTGTATGTCTGCAATATAAAAGAATATTCTATCTGAATCTTGGAAAAGTATTAATACAAAAATGTAAAAATGTAGGTAATGGGAAATTATAAAAATAGAAAAATTATGTAATGGTAAAGGAGTTTTTTGTTCATTCTAAAGAAAAAACACAAATATTAAAGCCATTCAAAATGTTTTAGCAATCAAACCCCAGATATACTGGGATAGTCTTCTGTCTCTACCACCTCTACATTAATATAGATCTATATAGATATATATTATACCTGTGTGCTATTTGCATATAAAACTAGAAACACATAAATTTGTCAATATGTATTAGTTACATATGTGTATTTGTGTGTGAATGCATAGGCCTTCTCAGATAATAAAAAAGATTCAAATATTCAAAAACGACTTTGGATATCTACTTTATATTTTTCCTAACTTTGCTATGTTTTTTGGTGCTTCAGTTTAGAGTATAGTATTTTTTCAAAGGCCCATATGGTGAAGGCTTTATCCCAGAGTACTCCTACTGGAAAATGGTCACACCCTGAAAAGATAGGCCTCATAGAAGATTTACAAGGCAGTGAAGAGAAGAATAGGATCCCAGCCTCCTCCTATGGGCAGCAGGTCTGCTCTCTCACACACTTGCTAAGATGAGCTGATCTACTACTGGTTCAAAACACTGGGTCCAATTAACTATCGGCTGGAACTTCAATACTGCAAGTTAATTTTTTAAAAATCTTCATTATACAATTATCTAAAGTACTTGTTATAGTAGCAGAGAGTTAAATACTTTGCAGACTTGATTTAGGAAGATTTACTGAGCAAGTATCAATGTTGCTAGTTGGGGTAAATGACAAGTATTTACAAGTAATATATTTACAAGATTACAAAAA
The DNA here is from genome assembly GCA_019843815.1 of Montemys delectorum. NCBI lineage: Eukaryota > Metazoa > Chordata > Mammalia > Rodentia > Muridae > Montemys > Montemys delectorum. The sequence goes on along the minus strand of JADRCD010215700.1, from coordinate 21,072 downwards.
TAAATGAAGACAGAATACATATAAAGTGCCGTGACTATAATAGAAGAGTTCAATTAATCATCTAGGAAGAAAATAAGATATCCCTAAGTTTACAAAAATTAAAAAAAAATACATGAAAATGTAAGAATTATAAGGAATAGGACTCAGAAGAGAAGCAAAAGTAAACAATTTATTAAGGTCAGGTATGCTGTAAGCCACATACATTAAGTAGACTTCCTTTATCAACCAACTAATAATACTGGGATAAAGGTAAAATGAAGATTAGGCACATAGAATAACTATCTAGCCCTAAGTAGGTAATTTTTTTATCCAGACAATATAGAAGATACAAGGACTAATAATAGTAGTCAGGATTATAGGGTGTCCTTTAAGAACTCTCAGTGCTTAAATATTAATAAGGCCTTGGATCTTTGGGTGGCAGAGCCAAGAAATCCCCGAGTTGGCATGTTTAACAGTCCTACCCTCTCCTCTCATAGCCCTTATCAGGCACTATTAAATGGCCAAAAGTGAGTGTGTTATATCAGCAGAATCTTTCAGCTGTAAAGAATAACTTTTATTTTTTCACACAATAACAGAAAGAAGACTTTTCACCTGTCTCTAATATTAATAGCAAAAAAATTGAAATTAAAACAATTCTAAACTCCAAGAAAGTGGCTTTTAATAGAACCTTAAAAGTCAAATTCTGCTCTTACCTTAAACTTTTCCATGACAAATATGGAATGACTGTACAAGAGTTAATTGAAATCCCACATACTATTGCTTGTGTGTGTGTGCCTCTGTGTGTGTGTGTGTGTGTGTGTGTGTGTGTATGCGCACATGTGAGAGTGTGTGTGTTGTAAAGATAATAATGGATTACAAGGCATGAAGTCAATATACATCCTTATAAAATTTGTTGATTGAAGAAATTAATAATATGTACATTGTATATACTACAATTTTAAATAATTTAAACTATATTCTGTATTCCTTAGAAGAAAGTAATGGTGTTTACAGTTACCTTACTATGTACTTGTCCTTTTGGAACAGGATATAACTATCAGAGACCATAAAAGTCACAGCCTTGTGTATCTAACTATCCACTTTACCCAATTAGGGGTCACTTCAAGCATTTTTAAACTCAACAAAATTGCTCTATAACATGTAAACAGATCTAATATACCTTTGGAAGTAAACTGATAGTGAAAAATACTGGCACAAAAATCAGCCAGATATTTTTAATGATCTATTCACGAACATAATTTTTAAAAAGAGTGAGAAGAAGGCTCTCAGTAGGATCGTGGAATTTGCTTTGTTCCTTGTGATGCAAGAGCTGTCAGGAGCAATTGACTTTTCAAACAGCCTACAAAATTAACTAAGAAAGATCATGAGGTTTCACAGAGACTAAAGCAGCAATTGAGGAGCATGCATGGGTCTGTGCTAGTGCCTCTGCACAAGTGCTGTGGGTTTAAGGGGAACTTCCAATCTTGGGAAAAGAGATCTCTCACTCTTTTGCTTGCTCTTGAGACCCTTTTTTACGTACTGAGTTGCCTTGACCAAGCTTGATGTGAGGGTTTGTGCTTAGTTTTATTGTATCTTGTGTTCTTTTAAGGAAGAAGATGGGAGGGAGTGGATCTAGGGGAGAGAACAGATGGGTTGGTACTGAGAGAAATGGAAGGAGGGGAAATTGTAGTTAAGATACATGATAAGAATAAATAAAAACTTTAAAAGTAGAAAAGAGAAAACAGGAATTATTATTTTTCATAACATTTTATCTTTCAATGCATTGTATTACCATGCTTTAAATTTCTATTGGGTTTTTCTGACATAGAAAATTTGATTTCAATAAAAGAAATCTCTTGTCCTAGAAAAAAATTATTTTCTATTGACAATAGATTTTCAAATACAGATCATTCAAAAATATGATGCTGGGAATAGTGCCTCTTTGATATACACATATGAGTGTGGGGGTTCTACCCATGTAAACATTAGGAGGCCAAGAGAAAAACACCAGATATCTTCATTTGCCAATTTCCCTCTACCTATGGACTTAAGACAAGGCCTTTAACTGTAACAGAAATACCTGACTGGTAGGGCTGGCTGTCCTGTAAACTTGAATTCATCTGTCTCTTGTCTTTCCTCAGTGCTAGGTCTATAGACACACAGCTTGCCTAAATATTCATGTGGGTTCTGGGAATTCAAACCCAGGCTCTCATGCTTGAGCAGCAAGCCCCTTGCCATCCCCTAGAATCTGACTGAAAAAAAAAAAAAAAAAAGACTACTCTTCTTAATGTTGTCAAGAACACAGCATTTGAGTATAAAATTGCCCAATTATTTAATAATGATCAACAACCCTATTTGGTGATTTGCTCCCCTTAATTTAAATGAAATAAAATGTAGAACATGTTTAAAATATGGTTTCTGCCAGTTTGTTTCAGTTTACAATTATACATATTCTAAAGTCCTCTTTGTCCTTGTTTACAATCACTGAATTTGAAAGATGCATACCATTTGCAAGAATAGAGACAGACAAGGAAACAGTTGGGGAAATTGAGGCCCGATTATCTGAAGAAGAACTGGAACACATAGGATATGCAGTACCTGGACATCGATACAGCTTTCTTGCTTGGGCAATGTCTCCTTTGCTTAACCGGGTCCGTTGTCCAATCGCAGGACGGATGCCATTATCATCACGGGAAGGGAGTATTGTGTCTAAAAACATCCCCCTGCAAAAGCAGAAGCAAGACACACCTACGTTCATGAAAAGCATATGGGCCATGTTTTCCAAATAAGCAGGATATCAGAACACTCTAATCAGGGCAGGAAAAAATTCATAAACATGTGCTACTTTCAGAAAGTCTACAGTAACTATTTTTTCCTTATATGTGTAGCTATATGTTTTCAAAATAAGGATTATTTGCTGGGCGGTGGTAGCACACGCCTTTAATCCCACCACTTGGGAGGCAGAGGCAGGTGGATTTCTGAGTTCGAGGCCAGCCTGGTCTACAGAGTGAGTACCAGGACAGCCAGGGCTACACAGAGAAACCCTGTCTCGGAAAAACAAACAAACAAATAAACAAACGGATTGTTTAACAATATCCCACAAAGAACACAGTGGCTTTTGTTTTATTCCCCCATACTGATACAAGAATATATTAGACTACCAGATTGTAAAATAATTCTTACAAAAGAAGGCATTTTTGAGGCTACTAAATAATTGCAAGAACCAAAGGTTAAAGTACAATTTTAACTAAACAACCATGTGAAGCTGGTTGTCCTTGGATTCTAAGTGTTGCTGTAGCTTATTATGAAAGAATAAGCAGCATAACTAGTTATAATTACGATGTAAATGAAATGTGTATATTATTCAATTTTTCAAGACAAAATCAATAACAAATTTAAAAAAAAAAAAACCCTTACTGATAGTTTATGTATTTTATTTATTTGCTGCAGATACTGAGTTCTTTTGGATTCAATGTTGTAGTGAGAAATTGCTATTTTCCATAGTATACATAGTTTAAAATTCTGACTGCATTGCACTAAAGATGTATTCTAACTTTGCAGTGCATATCAAACATTTATGACCCTGGAGGATCAGTGAATGGACTGGAAATGTCTTTGACAGGATAGAACTTGGGAGCATATAAGTGGAGTTTTAAGGAGAATAAAACACAAATAATATAATGCACTTTATTCAAAATCTTTAAAATAATTAATAAAAATAAAGAGGTATTTTAAATGGAGACGAATGGAGAGATATTCCATTCCAAAATATGACAGTGAACATACTGCATATGAACTGCATGCAGGTCATAGGACCACAGGTTCAGCCCATTTACCCTTTTCATTTCAGAACATTTATTAAGCATAGATCTAGGCCTGAATTTATGACAGCAACTTAAAGAAGCTGGCATCCTGCCCTTTGTAAAGCAATTCTAATATGAGAAGGATGTCAATCAAGACCACAATCTGGAGTCCTTCCACCCCCAGTTAATCTCTTGGCGACTAGAGAACACAAGCCAATATGAACTTGAGAGGGCCTGGAAGGATAAAATCCTTGTGCCCACATGATGGGACTGCACAGTATGGAAATTCTTCAAAAAACTAAGAGTCAAAATAGCGTGTGAGTTTGAATTCCAGGTTCTTGGGGTGATAGAAAAGAACAGAAGGCAACATCTCTGAGATGTTCACAGCAGCACTATTTTAGTCACGAGAAAGTGAAAATAATTCAAATGCCCTAGCAGCCCAAATGTCCACTGATAAATACGTGTACACACACACACACACACACACACACACACACACACATACACATAATCATACACATTCACACACCACACATACACACCACATACATACACACACATATACCCAAACACATTGACCACACACACACACACAAACACACACACAAACACACACACACACACACACCAATACACACACTATATGCATATGCAATCTATCAAAACTATTATGCTATCATGATAGTATTATTCATCAGTACATAGAAGTAAGTTATGCTGTGATAAGTCTTTAAAAAATAATTTTAAATGGCTGGCATGTGTCAGTCACAAAGGGATAAATATGTATGATTTCAAGTATAAAAAGTATCCAAAATAGTTGAATTTGAAAACTTCGGGAATAAAAGGGTGCTGAGGACTCCAGAGGTTAAAGAAAAAAGAGGAATCAGAGTTGTCTAATAGATTCACCATTTCTATTTTGGAATATGAAAAGGTCCTGGAGATATGTTTTATAACAACGAATACATTTAACACTATTAAAATGAACACCTTAAAATGGGTGAAATTATAAATTTTTATTTATATAGTTTGACATCATTTACAAAACAGTACCCTCAAATAATTTTGAGGTGGCAGAATTGTTATTTCCTAAAATAAATTCTCTAAATAGATTACTAAACAATCTCTTTAGAGATTCAAACTAAAATATTATGAATCAGGTCAGTCAGGTAACAAACAGTCTTTCTAATGGGAAGATACAAGCTCTTAAAATTCCACCCTCTCAGAGGTGGAGGGGAGGGAGCATAGGGGAGGAACTCTGGGAGGGGAGACCAGGAGAGGGGCAACATTTGGTATGTAGACAAATAAGATAATAAATTAATTAATTAAAATGTAGATTTACTTATAAAAATGTATAGAATGGGGTTTTGGTTTTGGGAAATTCATATAGGCATATAATGTGTTTTAACCAAATCCACACACATTCCTCCTCCCCATTCGAACTCTTGCCACACCTTCCCCCACTACTTCTCCCCTCTCCATTTTATGTTCTCAGGGAGTCCAATTAGTCAGAACTGATATGGGTTTAGGGCCATCTCCTCTATCATGGCAAACTTATCAGATGCCACATTCCTGAAGTAAAAAACAAAAAAAGCACTGACCATCTCTCTCCCCAGTAACCATCAATTGTCAAAAGCTCCTCGGGTGTGGTGGGACTCTTTCAATCCTTGTTGGGATTTCAGTTGGTCTGACCTTGTGCAAGTGTGCACAGTCACACCAGCTGCATGATGAATAGGATATCTTTGGAACAGTATGGATACTCAAGGCTGACAGGTTATGTGGGAGAATGCAAGCAGCATGACTGCTGATTTATGGTGAAAGATGCACCTGAGTTACAAGGGAGAGAATATGGGGGGAGACAGGCAATTCAAACTGGAGGTAAATCATCTCAGAAGAATAGAAATGATTTCTGTTGTTGTTTGGCTAATCTCTAGCACTGTCCCTAAATTCCAAAAAAATTAAACTTCAGGTTAATTCTGAATAGTTCAGTTTGGTGCCATGAGAGAGAATTCTTGTCTCAACTGAGACCCACACATGAATTTCTTATATGTTTCTATGGAAAAATTAAATCAATTCCAAGTTCCTAACTAAACAATAAAATTTTATAACTCTAATTTCTGCCCAGACTTCTCAGTATATTTTTACCAAAACTTAAACTCCAATTCCAGGAACAATAAGTATTTGGCTGTTGTTCTATTCAAATAAATGTATCTGAGAATCAATTGTCTATGATACGCACTCTAGAAGAGAACTCTTCAAAGTCCTGTTCACATTCAATTCCTTTTAAGGTTTTTATTTATGTATTTATTTATTTATATTGGGTATTTTATTTATTTACATTTCAAATGTTGTCCCTCTTCCTGATCTCCCCTCTGCAAATCCCCATCCCATTCCCCCTGCCCTTTGACTCTGTGAGGGTGATCTCCCACCCGCCCACCCATTCCCACCTCCCCACCCTAGCATCCTCCTTCTCTGGGGCATCCAGCCCCCACAAGACTAAGCGCCTACTCTCCCACTGAGGCCAGGTGAGGCTAAGGTTTTATTTTTTAATAAAGAAAGTTTTAGAATTTTTAGTTTATAGTACGCTGTTGTTTACATTTTCATTTAAAAGAAATTATCCTGGGAATAAATATGACTTTGTTCTCTGCTTGGAGAACTGCCTTTTAAAAACATAATTAAATGTGAATGAACTGTGAACTGGACAGAGGTGAACAGAAAGAGCGAAGGGGAAAGAGCATGTGATTGAAAATGAGAATCAGCAAGTAAAAAGGGAGATAGGGGAAGAACTCAGTGTTTGAATTCCAGCTTCCTTACCTGGGAGCTATTCCCTTGTTAGTATCATCTTTAGAATGAAGTGCATGAAATCTCAAACTTGTAACAATTTCAACTAACACATCTAGGTATTATTGGGACCATTTTAAGCTGATAGTTGGATGGCTATAATTGTAAACTACATGGAAGTGACGTATCTTCCTAATATAGCCTTTGAGAATTCCTCTACTAATATCGGTTTTGAGGCATGCATGGTGCCAAAAGTGAAAGCAGACAGCCTAAAGCACAATCCAAACACAGGGTGTGCCATTTCCAGGCAACAGGGGAATCACAGAATTGACTTGTGAAGTCTGAAATGTTATTAAATGATGCTTTGCCAATTTAATATGCTGAGTGGCTAGGTAGTTGTTTTCACTAAATATTGAATAGCTTTAGAATATCTAATTGCTTAAATAATCAATAGCATTGTCAGCATGGCTTTTCATTAGTGCTTTTAGTGAGAGAAATAGAAATGCATTTTTAAATGTCTTTTTTTTTTCAAATTGTCTTCTGTTGACTTTGATGTTAACTACAATTTCTCTGCTCCACTTTTGACCCAGGGCAGTATTTCTAGTCCTAAATATAAACCCAGCTTTGTGGGGGGTCACGTGAAAAAGAGAATTAAAAGTCAAAGGGTATAACCTGAGACTCCAACCTTGAGAAGGTGTTCCTGGCGTAGTGCATGATACTGTCAAAATCATATCTTTCCCCAAGAGAGTTCACTTCTCCAGGCTCCATCTTTAGAAAATTGTACTCTTGACCTAAGAGTTCGGGAAAAACAACATCATAGGACACTTGTAAATGAAAGAAAAGGGAACAGAAACCTGGGTCCTCCATTTGGGTTTTACTACACAGTGGTGTTGCTGTCACTTGTTTTTCTACACTTATCTACTCATGTGCAAAAAATGAAGCAAATCCATATGTCCTCAGTCAAACACTTAACTGTCAAGTGACACTGGAATGGACCAATGAGCTAACTCTACAAAAGGAGATAAAGAAAAACATATTGTTCTTCCAAACACTCTTTATCTAGCTCATAATATTCTTTTCTTTAAAATTTTATTGCTGGTGGGTGTTACACGAATAATTATGGTTATTTATAACTACAGTTTAATACAAATTCAAGTACTCTCATCTTGACACAAATTTCATCTTTATCATAGTCACGTTCATTACATGTAACTTTAAAGCCAACATTTGTGTGTTTTAGACATTGTTCTGAAAATCCACCTAATTTCAAGTCTCTGATTCACAGTCATTCATAAATGCACAATCAATTTGCACTGTGGATATTTTCAACCTAGAATATTCCTGCCATGGCTGTTCCAGTCAATCAGAAAACTCAATGCAGTAAGTATTCTTTTTCCTATTATCCTGAATGTTTAGTAAAAGGTGTATTGAGTTATAGTTTTCTAGTACTGTCTATATTTATTTACTTATAAATCTATTTTTATTACATACACATTTCTTCCTTGTTTTGGTATATATTTATCTTGAATCAGAAATACACTCAAAAGAAGGGGCCATTTTCTAATAGTGCCTATAAGTTGTTTTTCTTGGTCCACATGAGAAAAATGATTGGCAGACAGAGGACGATACAAAGATTGTTCATAGTAATCTTCTCATCAACTTGATGCTTGAAAAAAGTTTCCAACGTACTGTGTCCTCTTTATTTCACTGTTAGTAATATAAATGCAATGTGAACACTGATGCCCTGTTCAGGTTCCTAGGTATTCCACATGGTCATATGCATTTTCTTTGATTTTTTATTATAACTTTCTTTTAAAAGATCTGTTCCCTTGGATCTGAGTAGCACACTCCACTGATTCTGCTCTTATTACTAGATGTCACTATAGTCTTTCAGAAAATATTTATAAATGTTACTTGATATTATTGCTGTCCATCCTGCAAATGCAATCTTTTTATCCCAGTTCCCTCATCTTTAGATACTCCCCCAGAGAAGGTCTCATCATTCCTTTGCTACTAAGTAGGATCATTACAGGGTCTTCAAATCCAAAATTAGGCTAAAAGAAATCAGTGTTTGCCTTTTTCCCTTTTCAAAAACCCGTGTGTTAGTCAGTGTCTCTTGTTCCATTTGATAGAACCAATATTTGCCTTGCTCCCTGGAATAAATGTTTGAAGATTTCTTCGCAGGTTTCCCTTAAAACGTTTTGAGACTGTTCTTGCCTTTTCCTACACACATACTGAGAAGCTACTCATCTCTCAGAAACTATTTATGCTGGGTTCTGCTAGTTCTCAGGAACATTAGCTTCACCTTTCTAATCTCAAGTTAAAGGTCCCAGAGCACATAGAGCTTTTTTCATATCTCAGCTGTGTTTCCAACCCGTGATGGTTTAAATAGAATAGCCCCCCTTAGTCACATATACTTGGATACTTGGTCCTAAGTCTGTGGAATTATTTGGGAAGAATTAGGAGGGTATGTCACTGCTAGTGGACTTTGAGGCTTCAAAACCCCACATCACTCCCACTAAGCCCTTTCTTCTTCCTACTTGCATATCAAGATATATATATATAATATAGCTTTTATATATATATAAAATATATATACATAATATATATATATATATAAGCTCTCAGCTACTGCTCTTACTTAACTGCTTGCTCTCTGCCATAATGGTCAAGCACTCCAATTTCAACCCTCTAAAACAGTAGGCCCCAAATAAACTCTTCTATAGTTGCCTTGGTCAGGGTGCTTTATCACACCAATGGAAAAGTAACTAGGACATAATCCTTCAATGATTCCTTACTAGAGGGTAAAGTATAAATTTCCTACACCTATATAGATGATAGTAATTCTTCATAACTTCCCCAGGTAATTAATAATTAATAACCAATCACCCACTTATAACAGCATAGAGCAGTAGGAAGGGGCTAAATATCACCATGAGGTATTGCAGCCTAAACATTCCATCACCTTTTAATCACGGTTTACTTGTTTCCTTTTAAATGTTTGTAAGTGTAATCTTGTTGACAACTGTTTTTATTAGCCAAAACGTAATATCTGCCATGCTTCGCTCACACTCTGCTGTGTTCTCAAAGTGTATGTCTATTTATTTCCCTCATATTCATCTCTGTTTAGCCAAGGAATTTACACTAAGCTTTGTATTTTTCATGGCGGTATCTCCACCACTACTTCTGTGGTAAGTGAAATGAAGTAGATGATGAAAAAACAAACAACAAAAAAATCAACACTCTTAATTATAGATAATTCTAAAAATTCAATATAGTCTTGTCTTTGACTGTGATTAAGAAAATAGGTTATCCTTTACTTATGCTTAAGATGCATACTAGAACAAAATGACAAACAGGACCTAGACATTGTTTTCAAATGAAATATTTGCTATATTTTTAGTATGAAAATTAAAATAAATATATAATTTACAATGACAGTAGTATCACTCACAAGACTCTAAGAGAAAATTAGATTTTAACCATTAATTATATTTCAGTTAATGAAGACATCCTTAAAATCTTTCTTATTATACTCAAGTCTATGAAGAAAAATCTCCAAGAACCTATTAAGACTATCCTGGGAATGATTCATTTTGATGGGTTGATTCACTCCAGAAATTATACCCAACCCAGCACTGATTCCTGTAGCTATAGGATATAACTGCAAACCTCAGATCCCTTTAAATCTATAGAGCATCAATAAAAGAACTAAGTATAAACATAGTTTATTAAAAGTATTAAATCTTGTCAGCTTATTGCTCAAAGCTCGTGCCTATTTATGAAAAGCATGGATATTTCAAATAAAATAACTACCTCTTAGGAAAGAAAGCTTAGAGATGGCTATTTTTAATATAGTAACATGTTGGGTTTACTACATTTTTTAAATAAAGGTTGTATGGTTTAGAAATGTAAGTTTGCAGGTTCCAACAGGTCTCACCTGGCTGGATGTTCTCTCTTATGATGGTGACATGGTTGTCTCGATCTGGGCGGGTATGTTCATGCCAGAAGCCTATGACGTGGCCCAGTTCATGAACAACAATTCCAAACTTGTCACAGTTCTTGCCAATAGAGATGGCCTGAGGGCCGTTTCCCCGCCGACCAACATAGGAGCAGCATCTATAAAAAAGTGGACAGCACAGAAAGAACTTATGGAGAGAAGACAATGGGACACAATAGCGTGGAACTCCTAGAAACAATAGTGATCACCTGGATTGCGCAACATATCCGGAGTCAGAGCAGCCTTTCATTAATGAGTTTTCTGTTCATGTAAGCTTCTCAATAATTAAAAATTTGACAATTATCTTTATATTAGAATAATCTTTGCCTTATTTTCACAAATATTCAGAAGTTATATTAGAGACAATTATGGTAACCATGACATTTAATGTGCTGTTGAGGGCATAGTCATCCCTCAATATCTGCATCTAGAATCACTACGTGTTTCTATCAGTATCAATAACTGCCAGTGTGGTTATCCACCAATAACCTAATACTACTTTTCTCTTAAGTTAAAATTTACTTTTATCCTTCTAAGATAAAGAAAAAATATCCATCTGTGAGAAGATATTGGATAATCATATAAGTTAACCTTCTTACCAAAAGAATGATTCTAAAAAAAAAAATATATAATGCTTTTTAAAAGTTAATTAAGGGGATAGGGCAATAGGTCAGGGGTTAAGTGACTACCACTAAAAATGTAAGGACTTGAGGTTAGATCATCAAACCCATGGAGATATGGATAGGCCTGGAATCTCTTATAATCCTAGGCTCTAAGGACATAACACAGGCTAATTACCAGAGCAGGTTGGATAGGGTTACAGGTTAACCATATGGGCCAATCAATGGTTTGCTTGAGAGATGCACTGAGGATAGTTCCCAATATCAACCCAGGCCCCTCCATATGCACACAGATATACACATTCACACAAACTAAAGCAGAAAAAAACTGTTAATAGAGGGGCCAGACAAGAGGAGTGGAAAGATAAGGAAGATGTATGTGTTTGATTCTCGTGGCCCATGTAATAGAAAGGAAGTTGTTCTCTTATCTCTACATGTGTGCCACAGCATGAATAAGTACATAGATTAATACACACACACACACACACACACATATACACACACATATACACACACACTCACACACACACACACACACACACACACACACAAATAAATAAACATACTATTACAAGAGCTAAGTGAAGGTGAGTTCCTAGGGTAAGTGCATAACTGGATAAAGAGATTCAATCTCAATGCCTCCCCCAAATTTATATGTGACAATAAAACCCTGATGATCTTGTTTAAAGTGGGATTTTGAAAAATTAATTGGTCATGAGTGCAGATTCCTCATTAATAAAGTCAGAACCCTTACGGATGATGCCCTAGAAAGCTACCTTCAACCTTTCCACCTTGTAAGAACACAGGATGACCATAGTCATTTCACATCCAAGAACTGTCCTCACCACACTCAGAACTCACAAAGCACACAGTGCCAAAGATACCCAAGCTATGATTCTCAGTGACAGAGCACCATGTAGACTGTGACAACTCAGGAAGAAGAATTACCAGTTGGTAGTGTGTTGTTTTGAATATGTTTGGCCCATGGAACATAGCACTAACATATGTGGCCTTATTGGAGGAAATGTAGCCTTGTTAGAGGAAGTGTCACTGGGTAGGTGGACTTTGAGGGTTCCTATGCACAAGCTCCACCCAGTGGTAAAGATGGCCTCTTCTTGGTTCCCTGTTGAAGACACCTTCCTCCTGACTTTCTGCCTTTGGATCCTGATGTAGAACTCTCAGTTCCTTCTCCGGCACCCTGTTTGCCTGCATGGACTGAACCTCTGAAACTGTAAGCCAGCTCCAACTAAATATTTTTCTTTATAAGAGTTGCCTCGGTCATGTGTCTTTTCACAGCAATAAAACCCTAACTAGGACAGTCAAGTTATGCAAACATTGTTAGATTATTACAAAATGTGTGAATTGGCCACTTACTAAGTGTTACAGTGCAATATTCATTACACCTATTCAAGGAGGTCCACTAATGGTCAGACAGAATGCTAAACATTCAAGAAAAACTTATTGCACATGTCTTAATTTTTTTAATACTTGTACATACTTGACATTTTTCATTTAAATACAGGTTCCATGTATTCATTTACATATGGCATCCATGCACGTGTGAGGGTGTACAACAGAGAATCATGTATAAACTTATAAGAGCGAACACACAGAAGATAACTATTTTAAAGTAAGTTTTAAATATTATAATGATTGTAGTCATGAGTGCAAATAAAGTTCATCTGAAGCATTAATAATTACAGATTACATGTAAATATTCTTGGACTATAAAAAGATAGCAGCCCATAGTTGGTCTTGAAATTGGGAATAACAGGGTATTAGATACTGTCAAAGACCTTTTTTATTTATTATTTTTAAGTACAATAAGTAATTTGCTCAAATGATAGGAAGGGATTTCACTTTTGTCAATTTGACAGTCTTGTCGATTTTCCACAAATATAAATTCTCATATCAAACCCCCTTATTCTTCCCAACTTAATTTTGCTTTCCTTAAATATCTATACATTTTTAACTAATGCTATATCAACTTGAAAAGTTAATTCATACTCATTATTTGTGAGTGTTATCTCAACTAATTAATACATCAGTAACAGAAGTCTTTGGAGAAAGACTTGTGTGGAAGAGTGATAATTAACAAATATTCTCTTTGCCCCTACATATATTTTATAAACAATACGTACAATTCACACACAAGTACTTACCACATACTAAAACATAATTGCTTACATATTCAAAAATTACTTGATTTAGAAAAAGGATTACTTTTAGTAAATTTTGGAGATTTAAATTAAATATTTGCTATTTTAAAGCAACAATAAGTAGACAGAAATATCTGATGATTATATAGCAATTAAACTACCCACGTTGAGTCATTCTAGCTGGTTATATTCAGAGAACACGGTACTTTGCAAAAGGAATTCTAGGGCATAGAAAAACTGTCTATTTATTTAATCCTAAAACACCCTTTTTGGCATAATTGAACCCAGAGCAATTTCCCATAATAAGATTGATTTCATAGTGGAAGGAAAAACATATTTCATAGTGCCTATTAAATAGAGCTATTATTTTCAATAACTCTGGGAAATAAAAAAAGTGTGGTACTTTGATCCTTGACTAACTAAAGGTCTTAAGCACAGGAGATTCTAGACATTAAGTTTCATTAAGTATACGCTTACAAAAATATCAGGCATGTGTTGACAAGGAGAGGCGATTCAAAAATACATGGCTTAATCAAAGCACTGTCTTAGTTTCTGGCAAAATCAAGTTTGAAGCTATCTTCTTCTACTTGATTCTTGACATTCCATTCTAATTTATTTTCCATTTTTACACTGTGACATATCAAAGATCATTCTGGCCTCTCACACATAAAAAAGGATTCCTATGCAAGAAATTTTTATTTTACCTCAAATTATAGAAAGTAATCTAAATCTCATGCTCCTGGATTTTATTTATAGTTACAGACCAAAACACCATAAAGTGTTCTCTATAGATTCACAATTTAGATTGTTTTTTACTTTAAAAATATTTCCAATTATGTTATTTAATGACTGTATTGTCTTCATTATGATGACTCAATTTGGGAGCTAGAGAGATGGCTCAGTGGTGAAGAGCACTGACTGCTCTGCCAAAAATCCTGGGTTCAAATCCCAGCAACCATATGGTGGTTCACAACCATCTGTAATGAGATCTGATGCCCTCTTCTGGAGTGTCTGAAGACAGCTACAGTGTATTTACATATAATAAATAAAGAAATTTTAAGAAAAAGATGATTCAATTCTTTAGCTATTTCCTATTTTAAAAATGTCTCAGGACATAGAAGTTCAAGTGTCCCATTACACTATAAGATACCTGAGGGCGAGGGGCCCTACCTCTTCTATTCAGTGACATAGCACAAGAATCCAGGGTAATGTGTTTGAGGCAGATACTACATATTAAAGAGCTTACTTAAATATCTAGCCAACTTCCTTAGTCTCTCTACATCCATGATGAGTATCTCAATATATATCTCCCATGTTTCACTCTCAATAAAGATAACAATGAATAAATAAACCACCTCGCAATACACTGATTAGCTCATCTTGGTGAAAATTAATGGTAACCTTAATCTTCCTTCAGCTTTCTCAGTTCAAGAACAACAAGTAATCCTGAAGCCACCCTTTTCCCCAGTAGTCAGTCCTGTAGTCAGTCCTTTAAGCTATGCCCAGAATCCTTCTCATGGACTGCAATGTGAGTGCCCTTTTCTAAAGGCCTATCATTTGTCATGTGGAGTGTTGGATGGTTCAACAAATTTTTCTCCATTTCTTTCTTACCTCACTATCACAGTGTGTTTCTTAACATCATGATAGTTTTTAAATATCATGTAAGATTTTGCCATTATTCAGTAACTCTGCGGTAAATTGTGTCAATGCTCAAAAATACTCATTTCCCATCTCTGGTTGATGATTACAAGTGCCTGTTCCACTAATGCTGGGTTTAGTTAAACAGCTTGCTCAGGACAATATCACAGAAGCCAAAACTGTCATCTCTAGGGAAAACATTGAAGAGTCAACACATGGCTGACCATGTGGTTGCCATTTGGTCTGCCCATAAGAAGAGCTATGCCCAGAATGAGGCATCTCTGTGAGAGTACACATAGGATTTAGATGGTCATGTAAAAAGCATTTCTTGCTCTAAGGGTCTGAGATAGAGGCATGTTAGATTTGATGGCATAGGTTCATGGAGTTGACAAAATCTGGCTGCTGAAATCCTAAATTATTTTCATAGCCATAAATATTAGCACATAAAGCTCATCCCTCACCACTATTCATGTTCTCACTACCCTCTGTTATCACCGCCCTCTATTTTTGCCTTGAACATGAAGAAAACTCATGCCTGTCTTTTTGTCTGTCACAGAAGAAACTCCAACCTCTGAAATATTCCCATGGTTCTCTTCCATCCCCTTTTCAAGTCTTCCCATAAATTTGACCTTTAATGTTTTCAGTTTACCTTTTTTTTTTCCTCCAAGAAAGTATTTTTCTGGTTTTTTTTTTTTCTGTCTATTCTAGAATGTAAGTGTTTTAGGAGGCAGGAATCCCACCGGTTCACTACCCCAGTTCTAACCCACAGAACAGAGTCTCACAGATGTCACAGCCTCCATAAACACTGTAAGTCAGAAAGGAGAGAGAAAACGCCAGTGGCAAAGCAGGTCGAGCAAGGGATAAGGGGCTCTTTCTGACCTTCACTCCTCAGCCTGGCTCTCTAGTTTTTCCTTGCACAAGTCAAGAATGTTTTAAAACCCACAATAAATTAATTTTTATTAAATTAACTTGTCTCTGTTGTTTGTGTACAAGAATCTTGGCTATCAACATCTAATAAATGAAATTCTCTTGCAGAAAGAACACACTTTCTGTTCAATGTTATAATCCCCCAAATAGTAGGAATGTATCACAAAATGGTGTGCACATGATATCTTGTTTCAAACAGACTAAATCCAAATTTTGAAACAAAACCTAAAAAGTTAGTTAAATTAAATTGGTACTTTTTTTTAAAAAATAAACATTAAAAAGTATTAGAACAATGTTGTTGAAGATGATAATAAAATAATAGAAGTAATAGAGATAAATAACATTAGACTAAAGTAACAAATTTGATGACACAAATCTATCATAAAAACAAATCAAATAATTTTCACTAAAATATGTCACATTTTATTGATAATTTTCCTGTAATAATTACTACTATTGTTAACAGCTGTTCATTGAAAATATTACTTTTTCATCTTAATTTCTTTAAATGGGGGGGGAAAGATTAAAGTGTAAATTCTATTGAAAAAGATAACATGTATTCACATTTTTTTTATAAAAACATATATTCTGGTATACATTTATGAATAGTTACAACCTAAAACCATGAGACTTCCTGCGGCTAAATGATAAAATAATCTGGCTAATATCTCTTAATATTTATTTATTATTTTATTTTTTATTGTTTTATTTCATTTTATTATTTTTTCTCCTCAGCATCAGTTGGCATGAAACAAAGCTTCCTTAGCAACATAAGACAAAAAAATTACAATGTTCTACAACAGTGTTTGCAACCTCTCTAATGCTGGAACCCTTTAATATAATTTCTCATGGTGTGGTGACTCCCAACCATAAAAGTATTTTTTCCACTGTTATGAATTGTAACATATATATCTGATGTGCAGGGGATCAGATGTGCGTCCTCCACATGAGTTGTTAAGGTTAAGAATCACTGTTCTAAACAATTACTAACTAGTACCCTCAGAGCTCCCAGGGACCCAACCACCAACCAAGGACTATACAGGGTGGGACTGAATGTTCTGGCAGCATGTGTATAGGAGAGGATTGCAAATTTGATCATCAATAGGAGGAAAGGATCTCGGCCTTGTGAAGGTTCTGTGCCCCAGTGTAGGGGAATGCCAGGGCCAATAAGTGGGAGAGGGTGGGGCAGCAGGCATGGGGAGGGGAGAGGCAAAAGGGGTTTGTTCTTGTTGTTTTTGTTTGTTTGTTTGTTTTTTGGAGGGGAACCTGTGAAAGGGAAAATTTACATGTAAATAAAGAAAATATCTAATAAAAAAAAATGTTCTTCCTTCAGTCACGTTTATCTCCAGTGAAAGAGGTCAGGCATTTCTGTGCTTGGTGAACATGAGCCAAGAATCTAGCTTTTTCTTACAAAGAAGCTTCCATAAAAACTCAGGCTGTGTAGTTAGCTCATATTTGTTGTTCATCCTAAGGGGCTGCAAACCCTTCAGCTCCTTTGGTCCTTTCTCTAACTCCTTCATTGGGGACCTTGTACTCAGTTCAATGGATGGTTGTGAGCCTCTACTTCTGTATTAGTCAGGTACTGTCAGAGCCTCTCAGGAGATAGCTGTATCAGGCTGGCTTGTCCTTCCTTCAGTCTCTGCTCCATAGTTAATCTCTGCCACTCCTTCTGTGGGTATTTTATTCCTCCTTTTAAAAAGGAATGAAATGTCCACATTTTGGTCTTCATTCTTCTTGAGTTTCTTGTGGTTTGTAGATTGTTCTTCCTGTATTCTAACTAGTACCCTCAGAGCTCCCAGGGACTCAACCACCAACCAAGGACTATATGTGTTGGGACTGATTGTCCTGGTAGCATGTGTATAGTAGAGGATTGTAAAGTCGAGCATCAATGGGAGGAGAGGCCCTTGGCCCTGTGAAGGTTCTGTGCCCCAGTGTAGGGGAATGCTAGGGCCAATAAGTGGGAGAGGGTGGGGTGGCAAGCAGGGGGAGGGGGGAGGCAAAAGGAGTTTGTTCTTGTTGTTTTTGTTTGTTTGTTTGTTTTTTGGAGGGGAACCTGGGAAAGGGAAAAATTACATGTAAATAAAGAAAATATCTAATAAAAAAAAAAAAAGAATCACTGTTCTAAAAGTTACTGAAAGTTCCATCCATATTCAATAGTTGTCCCTGCGAGTGTGAAGGAGACACTCTCTTTAAATTCAGTTCCTAGTTTAAGATATTATAAAAGTTACAAGTTGCCTGATTGACATGTTTTTAAAAATACAATGTGTTTTATTACTGGATTAACATTAGAAATAGAACTGATGGGGCTGATGAGTTGGAGATTCCACACGAGGACCTGGGTTCAAGTCTTATCACCCATAGCATACTCAGAATTGACTATACCTCCAGCTCCAAAGGATCCAATGCCCTCTTTTGACTTCTGTAGGTACCAGGAACACACATGGTACAAACATAGATAGAGGCAAAAATATCAATACCCATAAAATAAACATGCTACAGGAATGTTACATTCTATAGAGTCACAGAATATGTAATTAAATGCTATATATCCAATGCCTCAATGCTTCAGATGTAAAATAGCTAACACTGAACTCCAGAAGGGGTGGTGAATGTTTAACTTGCTATTTTCTAGCAATACCAATTCCAAGACCTTTCCAACTCCAGATTAATTTTGATACTTAATGTAGAATTGTAGCAACAAAAATGATGACATAACTCTATTATTAGCTCTGGGTAAAATTTAAAATAATTAAAGTAGTAAGAAGACTTTGAATTATTTCTATTGCAAAGTGTCATTTCTATTACTGAGAAAAAAAAATATAAGGAAAATGACAAAATGCAAAATGGTATTCCCAAATCATCAAAATGCAACATTAACACTAAATTTGACAAATATATTTATGCATAACAGTCAAAAATATGGTTTTCCTACAAATTACACATGGACTAAAATAGGGATGAGTAAGTATATACATATATACATACAATAATAATGAAAAAGAACTATGAACTTGAAGGCATGTGAGAAAGGATATATGGGAGGGCTTAGAGGGAAAAAATGAAAGGAGAAATGTAATTAAATTATAATCTTAAAAATAGACAAAACAACTTTATATGTAAAAACTCTGAGTTTTAGGAGTGCAGGTAAGTTTTAACTATCTGCAGGTAAGCTACAACACTTTAAATTATTTTTATGTAACAGATATATTATTACATTGTTTTGCTGCTTAAGAAATTCACAAAACTGAAATAATGTTGAAAGTTTCTATATTTTCATGAATACCTACATGTAAAACTGTGCCTACATGGGGGCCATGAGGGACACAAAAGTAGGTAATGTGTATTCATCTTTCACAAAAATAGACATATGAGCAAACTGAAGTGAAATAACTGTGACTCCCATGGATGGAGCACACTCCAACTATGTGTATCTCAAAAGCAAAGCCTGGGTCACAGTACCAGCAAAGAAATAGTAAAAGTGTTGCACCTTATTTCATGTAAAGATCATTTGTTATTTTATTTATTGAACTTTATTTCCATATTTACTAATTTAATGCTGTTAGGAATCAGTAGGAATCAAACCCAGGGCCTTGAGCATGCAAGGCAAGTAGTTTGCAACTGAGAGATATTGCCAGCTCTGAATTTTTAATTGATAAAAAGTGATGACTCTGCACATTTGCAGGGACCAATATGTTTCCATGCATGTGTTACTGCCCAGTTTTAGACCAGAACCTTAAAATGGAAGCATGGCCTAGTCTGAACTCATTTGCCCAGACTTCTCCTGTGAAATCTTTAGGAGGATCATCTTCAGTTATCTGCCTACCCCTCTTCTTTCAATTGAAACTAATGCCCATACTTTATGTTTTGATGTTTCCTTCTTCCTCAGTTCCTCTCAGCATGTTCTTTCTCTTTCTTCAAAACAGAAAAAAACAAGATCAACAGCAAAGAAACAACAAAAACTACAAAAACGAATAAACAAAATAAACAAAAGACCAATAAGACAAAAAAAAAAAAAATCCCAAACAATCAGAGACAAAAAGTCTACAAAGCCATCCTTGAATTCATTTTGTGGGATGGCAAGTAGATGAAGGCTCCCACCCTTAACCAAGAAGCTATCTGCAATGGATACTCATTGGCAGAGGAAAACTAAGCTATCTTTAGTGGAGCCCCAGTGCATACATTAACTACATCGCAGGATAGACCCCAGGGTCAGGAGTCCTTCCTTGTCCATTTACACCCTTTGCCTTCTCCATTCATCACTGTCTGCTTCGACAAAGGAATGAATTGTCTCCTGTTGAGAAATACCACTTTGCACGAGGTTCAATCTCTTTTCTTCACTTGCATTCAAAACACACCATCGACCTCATCGAGTCATTGAAAAACAAACGATAAATGAGATGGAAAAGACAGTGAACAGTGTGGGTGAATGAAAGCAAATGGGGAAACGCTAAAGAGAAGAGAAAATGAGTATAATTATCAGGGAGAAACAAAAACATAGCTATGTTTTTCAAAAGCTAAAAGTGGGAGAGAGGAAGGATGTTTTATTATGTATTGAGAAATATATAAACAGGGTTGTAATTGTTAATTATATAATCAATTAATTACATAATCAGAAGGAAGCTTGGATATTTAAAATATTAAACAGATATAAGACCTAGAAAGTAGTTCAAAGGTGACTGAAAATTACTCGGCCATAATTAGGGTAATTTGAAGTAAATATTGTTTAATTATTGAACAATGGATAATCTTCTATAGCACTATCCAAAAATATTTGGAGTTTTCAAGTGTCATTCAGGTCAGGCAAAAACTGAAATCATTATATTTTAAAGTTAAATCATCTAGAAAAAACTATGGGGAAAGTGAACATAATGTGGTGAGGCCACTCCCATGTTTCCACGTAGAGATTATGTATGTTTCCCTTAAGGAGGAAACAGGGAATGATTATAAGGCAAAATGTATAATCTCCAAAAGAATTCAGTCGCCATTTTAATTTTTATATGTGAACACCGATGACTTAGGTAAGTGGAGTAGTTAGATAAGTTCTCATGTCTAAAAGATCCAAAAGAAATGAAACAACAATATTATAAAATCAGCATTGTTGGTTGACAGCCTACCCTTTAACAGATTTTTTTTTTTTTTTTTTTTTTTTTTTTTTTTTTTTTTTTTTT
>JADRCD010215699.1:0-26704 GCA_019843815.1 Montemys delectorum | reverse complement strand
AGGTACTCATAGTTGTCATGGTGAAGACAAAGAAAACAATAACCAACAAGACACACATGACTGAAAGCCAGGAGCCTCTTGAGTTGTGGGCCATTATTTTGAATTCATTAACAGGAATGGCTTTGTGTAGCCATTGTCACCATTATCGCGGTGGATGAGCTAATTACTAACAGCTCCCTCCTTTAGTTCTGAATTTTTTTTGTATCATTGCAAAGTGTGTTTTGTTTATAAATACAGGAGCTGATACGGTCACCAATGATTTTTTAAAGGTGTAATTTCTTTGCAATCTGTTCTTCTGCTTGTAGGACAATGTGGTAGAAAACAAATGAACAGAAAGGAGGGGCCCTCACTAGGCTTCAACTGTGGGTTCTATTGTGATAATAGAATACACACAAATACACACACACACACACACACACACACAGTGGGGAGATTCTGCAGTTTAAATGCCTCTTCTAATGAGTGATTAGCTGGATGTGGAAAGGGACTAAATTAATGCTCTCACGGTCTGCTGTCCAGCAAAGAAGGCTTTGGATTGTCACTTGCACAGAAAGGTGGTTGCTAGGTCTTGGCACTAGGGTCACCTCTGAAATGCGCTCTATTGCATCATTGTTCAGTCTTACTCTGAGCCTTCTCCATACCGTTTTCCCCAAAGAGCAGCAAGCATCTTTGTCCAGGATTTTTTTTTTTTTTTTAAGGGAAGACATCGACATCTTCTTTTTCCAGGGTTAGATTCTACAGAGGGAAAGTAGGGTTCGTGGGGGGCAGGGGGGCGCACCAGCACACTGAGTGCCCAAACCCACACAGACACATGGAATCTGCCTCAGGGGAGGCACGAATGGCAAACCACAAGTGGAGAGAACTAGCGACTACGTGACCAAAAAGAAGGAACAAAATAGCTTCTACCTAGCCTTCAGACGCTACTCTCCATCAGGAGGGAAGACAGCGGAGAGAAGGATGCTCATTCAGTGCAACAGGCTCCATTTAGAGCGATGTCTAGCCACTCCAGGGACACCTCCTCTCCACCCCGCCCCTCCCCCTCTCCATCATCTGTCTGCATTTGTATAGATCTGGCATTAAGGGTACCTTGACAAGCGTGTCATTTTAATCTGAATGCCTCAGAATGACTGGGGAGGGAGAAGTTTTCTTTTGCCTTCAACTCTTATCTGAGGAGCAGGGGGAAAAAAAATACCTGACAAGATCTACTTTGGGTGCTGAGTCTAATAGGACCTTTCCTAATGAGAGGGTTAACTTTAGGATGGGAGGCAGGGTGTGACATTTGTCACCATTAATTAGGAAAAGGTGAGTCAGGCCAGCCCAGTCTACCATTTTTCATCCATGGGATCCTGCATATCTTTAGCATCTTGGAGTCTTTTTTTTTTTTTTTTTTTTTTACTTGTGCAATAGAAATGATTCTTAAACTGGGGTGACTTAAATGCCACATGGTGTCACATATGGGAAGTGTTTCTGCATGACCTGATTTACACAATGACATTTGTACTGAGTGAAAATAGTTAATGTCTGCAGTAGCCAGAGCTTACCCCTCAGGGCACTGTTCTGGTGAGAGAACAGCCCTAGACAGGGACAGCGTACAGTGAGTTCTGCCCCACAGGTGCCTCAAACCAGTTGGCACATTTTATATGTTAAGTTGACTGTCTGAGTGTAAAGCGTGGAAAGGAAGGCTGGTAGGTCACAAAGGTTTTTCACTCCTGCTCATTTTGGGAGGCTTTCTTCCTGGAGACTCCTCCCACGGATGGGGTACTGCTTCTGCCCACCGACTATACAAGTCATTCTCGGCCATAAATTCCTTAGAGACTCTATGTCTCCACTCTATGTCCTGAAGATTTGGTTAATAGGCTCTATTACTATGTCCACAGACAATTCTCTCTCTCTCTCTCTCTCCCTCCCTCCCTCCTTCCTCCCTCCTCCCTCCCTCTCTCTTTCCTAGCAATATATTTGTTAGAGAAATACGTTAATTATGTGATTTGGTTTACAAAGCCTGTGTTCTGAATTTTGCTATGTACACTTCATGCTTTTAACCCTTTTCTACCTCATGTACTTCCTAGAAAGCAAAAGCAAAATGGCTTTGGCACCACTAGGCTTAGTGTTTTGTGAGAACAACTTAGAAGATGTTGCTGGCTTCCTGTTGCATCCCCCCTTCTCCCAGGTGTGTGTTCTTAGCTAACCCACTCTTTGTGACATTGAGATTGCTCAATGAAGCTTAGCACATGGCCAGTCTTTGGATACTTGCCTTTGTTAACTCAACCACTGGTAGACATTTAGGCTCAGTTATCTCTTATTACTTGAATACTGCAACAAATAGCTTCATACTGATACGATTTTTCCAGTACGAGTTAGGAAACGGGGCTGGAGAGATGGCTCAGCGGTTAAGGGCACTGACTGCTCTTCCAGAGGTCCTGAGTTCAATTCCCAGCAACCACATGGTGGCTCACAACCATCTGTAATGGGATCAGATGCCCTCTTCTGGTGTGTCTGAAGACAGCTACAGTGTACTCATATAAATGATAAAGGGAGGGGGAAAAATGGTTTCTAGATGTGAGATCATCTTCCACAAGCTTTCCCCATTGTGCATCCACATGACAGTACCCAACAGTATCTGTCCTCCTTCAACCTCGTTAGGGGAGCGAGTTGTCACACACGCAGATTTTTTAACCAACCCAAAGATGACAATTAAATATCATATCTTTAATTGCTTTTTCTTATTGAGCGAAGTTAAACAGTCTTTTAATTGGAGAGTGATTTACAAGGCCTGGGGAGCAGGTTGATGGTAGAACACTTGCCTTACACTGTAAACATACCCCCAGCACCACATACACATATACAGTACAGACATGGGGTATGTGTGACACACCTACACAACAGAAGCACACATAATGTACATTTACCATATGCTAAACTATCTTTTTCCTGTCGCTTCCAGATTTTAAGTTATCATTTGTAAGAACTGTCCCATTCCAGGTTGTAGAATGATTTACTTACGGTCTTTCCTAGAAGTTCATAACTTATGCTTGCATTTAAATCCTGGCTGATTTCAAACGAATCCCATTGTTTGGTTTGAGGACACAACCTTACTCTTTCACACTCGGCTTTGCAGTTACGCTTGATGCCTTACATAAAGCCTCGTGCTGTCCCCAAGGCCCAAAGTTGTTGGTCAGACTCTAAACACTCTATGAATTCCACTCATTTCAGAATTATCCATTTTACATGTTAATACTGTACTCTTTTCTTCTGTTTGTATTTTATTTGTCTTCTGTTTTGTGAGTCTGGCTCTGAAGTAGAAACTAGCTCACAACTCAGTATGAGGCCAGGCTACCCCTAAACTCTTGATCTCTTCTTTTAGCCTCATGAGTGTGAGGATCACAAACATGTGCCACCGTGGCAGCCTCCTGCAGTGTTCTTCTAATTATGCATGTATGTATGTATGTATGTATGTATGTATGTATGTATGTGTTCCTGTGTGTGTGTGTGTGTGTGTGTGTGTGTGTGCACATTTGTATTTGGTAGGGTAATGTTTTCCTAATTATTTCTTAATTAGTTTCTCTTTCTTTTGTTGCTTGTTTATTCTTTTAATAAATCCTATAATTTTTCAAGGTTAGGAAAAACAACTTATGAATTAGCTTAGAAATACTTGACATCTTCATGAAATTGGTCTTTTCTGTGAAAAAAAAAATCCTCTGTCTCTATTATTGTCCCTCTGCTCCCTCTTCAGTAGTATCTTTGTTTGTTTGTTTTATTTTTTTGTCATGGCTTGTGTTGCTTGGCTCTCATTTGCTGAGTCTCTCATGCCACTGCTTTGATGTTTCCCATCAGTTTAGAAAATGTTCTCTTCTCTCTCTCCTGTTCTCTGTTCCCGTCCATGTTAAAATTCCAACTCCATATATATAAGATGGGTTGTTTTTTTTTTTTTTAATGCTAGGGCTCAACGTTAGATCCTTCTGCATGCCAAGCAACTACTCTGCCACTAGGCTGGGTCTCCAGTCCTATATTTTAAAAATAATGGTCAATATTATAAACAAGTGTTTCCAAACCTTCTTTTAATTTTCAGTATTTTTCTCTCATGATTCAGTCAAGATGTTTTTTGTTGACTGTCTTAAAGGACACAAATCAGCTCTTCTACCATGTATAAATCGTTAGCAAACCCATCTATTGAGTTTACGATGTTAGGTTTTTCATATTTTTTATCTTTTGTTTTTCAGTTCAAAAATGTTTCCTTTTTGTGAGATTTGAATTCTCTATGAAATTCTTGATTTAAAAACAAAAAACAAACAAAAAAAACCCCAACTCTTTCCATCATGCTAAGCTCTTTAAATCATATGAATCACATATAAATCATATGAATCACATATAAATCATATGAATCACATATAATTCTAGCGTCTGGATCAACCGCCCCCAGTCGGTTCTCCCCGAGGTTTCCATCATGTGGTCTGTCTCATGACTTATTTTAGATGGGACACCGCCAGAGAAACCTCCAGATGATTTGCTGTCCCCTCTACTTGGCGGCTCAGCTTTTAGTCCAGCTTTGTGCTGAGATCATTAGGACTTGAGTTGTAGTTTTAGGGAGTCTGTTTATCTCTGGCTTAGTCTCTGCCTTACACAGAGGCTTATATTAGCTCTCTGTTGCAAACAAAGCTCTCTCTTCCAAACAAATTACCACCAACTTTGAGGCTCGAAGCATCTTAGGTTGACCAACTCACAGCTTTGTGTGTCAGTAGTCTGGCCTGGCTTTGTCTGGGCTGAGGTCAAAGAGGGACCTCCTCTTGGGGAGGAGCTACCTCCTTGAACAAGCCTTTGGAGGAAGAGAATTTTCTTGGCTTAGCCTTAGTCCATTTTCAGGACCAGCTGTGTACTGCCCCTAGTCAAAGAGACGGGGGCAGGGCAGGGGGACTCTGTGTCTGTAATAACACTGGCCTTTTCAACCTTAGGCTTCCCTGTCCCTTCTATAAATACACTTGTGATGATGCTAGGCTAAGACAGGTAGCCTATTATCCTCCCTCATATTAAAGCCCTTTTCTATATAACATACACAAGGTATGAGTTAAGCCTGTTCCCAGAGGATCCTGCTTGGCCCCTCTATCTCTGACTCCACTCTCAGCACGATTTTAGGCCCAATGTGTCTTCTTTTTGTATTTTCAGCCCATGTAACTTCCATTCTCTTTGGTGGTTCCACTTTTCTCCTGTGGCAACCCTCTCTGTCAGGGAACAGCTCTCAGCTCACTTTCCACTGTCCCTCGTTTTTTGGGAGTTAGTGTTTCCCTCGTTTTTTGGGAGTTAGTGTTCCTCTGAGGCACTTCGATGGCCAGCACAGGGCTTTGCCCAGAGTTCTCTATGTTGCAGCAGTGGCTGGCAATCCCCATGGAAAGAGTGGAGGTAATGTCAGGACGTCAAGGTGAAGACAGTGTGGCTGGCACGCCAGGATTTGATTGGGCCTTGGCACAATTATTCAGCCTGTGCTTAAGCCAAGCAGGCAGGCCCCTTTGAGCACTGGCAAGCTGTAAACAGCCATTTCCTGAACACACAGTTTTCCTGGGCCAGGACTCCATCTTGCTTCTGGCCCTCAGTCAAGGTACTATGGTTTGGATCTTTAAAATTTTTATCTATTTATCTACATTATTTGTTTGTTTTCTGTGGTGTATCAATATAAAAATATTTAAAAATCATTAGGTTGATATTGTAGCTTAGAGATTAAAAACAAGTGTTCATTTACAAGGAAAAACCCATCAGGCCTCAACTTTACACAAAGAGCCACAGGAGACTGAAGAAAGCTAGGAGTGGGAGAGGTGGTCCTCCCCAGGGAAGAGATGGGGATTGTTGCCCAGTGCCAAGCAGTCAGTCTTGAAAACATACACACAAGTAACATGATATGGACTCAACAGGTTATATTTAGGACTATATATGTACATATAAATACACATGTGCAATAACAATGAAAAAAAGAGGCCAGGAATTTGAAGGATGGTGGGAAAGGATATATGGAGCAGTTTGGAGAAAGATAATTAAGTTATAATCTCAGAAATATTTTTTCATTAAAAAAATTATTTCATACATCACCACCTGCAAAGTTTGTGTTCAGCCTCCAGAAAATTGGTCTTGACATGGAGGTAGGAAGAAAGTGAAGAGAAGACAGACAGACAGTCTTACAGACAGATACAAAGCTGGGATCAGGCAGAACGGGCTCTCAGCAGGAGAAATGTCTCAGCACTAGAGAGTTGAACAGGGAGGTGGGGTTACATGCAGCTAAGCCAAGACACAGGGTTAATTACGGACAGCTGGATCAAGGTGACATGTTCGACTAATCTCAGCAAGAATAAATAGTTGTCTTCAGGAGTGTAGTCTTCACTCTGTAGAAAGCTATGGTGAGCATTTTCTGCATACATGATCAATAGGCACAAATGGAGCAGAATATCCCATTCTGGGCATTTTCCATTCCACACATGTCCCTCTGAACATGTCAACAGTGCACACTCACCCGGAACTTCACTCACTCAGGTTCCTCTACTCCCCACAACCAGCAAACAGAATGGGTGGATCTTGGATGGGGTACCAAGTCAAAATCAAGAAAGTCTGAATGAAATATATGCTAAATAGTAATTGCCCATCTAATTAATTAGTCCTGTATACCGTACCAATGTTAAGGTTTTAATAAAACCAGGCAGTGTTGACATGTACCTTTAATCCCATCACTGGGGAGCCAGGAAGGCAGAGACAGGCAGGTCTCTATGAGTTTGAGGTCAGTTTGGTCTACAGAGTGAGTCCCAAGATAGCCAACACTACAAAGAGAAACCATGTCTTGAAAAACAAAAACAAAAAAGATATTAATAACAGGATACATCAAGTACAAGATGTATGAGGACTACCTTCACACCTATTAAAATAAAAACTATATTAAAATAAAAAGCTTATTTTACAAGCGATTTCTCATGTAAGGAGGGTGGAGAGCGGGGGTGGGGTGGGGGTGGGGAGGGGGCTCTCAGAGGTTATGCTTCCAACTCAGCTGAAAAAAAACGAACAGAAATATTAGTATTTCATGAAGAGTTATAGAAATTGTGTTAGGAAATCATCCTGATTTGTGAGTAGCACAAAGGGAACAGAGCTTTGCAGGAGGAAAGGGTGGGTTGAAGCCAGGCCTATCTGAGAGTGCTAACATCGGTAGTGAATGGAGCCCCACAGAATTCGCTGCCCGGAAACACTATAGCAGGCTGGGAGCCAAAAATGTTTGTAGGCTAATTTATAATCTCCTCCTTGTGAATCCAACCTACTAGAATGTAGTCTTCTACTTAAGCTGCAGATCTTCCAATAACAGCAGCAACCCCATAAAGTGTTTTTTGGTTTTTTTTTTAAATAAGACACTGGATTATTTGATGTTATTCAAAGCTCTACGAAAAGGTTCCAATCAACACACAACACATAAAAGGAGAAAGGACGTTATAATAAGTGCCAGGTGTCTTCTCCAGTTTTCACAGAACATCAAGACTCACCATGTCGGTCTTGTCGCCCCTCTCCGTTCTGGTGTTAAAGAGGCACAGAGCATCTCTGGACTTGCTTTCTGTGAATACTTGTGGAGTACTTGCTGACAGAGCACTGCTTTAGGACTCCAGGACAAGGACATGAAATGAGTCAGGTATGCTGTCATTCTAAAGGAGGAACCCCAATTTATAGCACTAAGTGACAAATGATGTAATGGGTGCGCATAAATTGTTCTAGGACTCACAGTTAAGTACAAGGAACCAGGAGAAGAAAGAAGGCAACAGTAGTCTCTGTTTTCTCTCTGGGAAGCCAGAACAGGATCCGAGTCCAAAATTTGGAATAGGACTTCAGTGGAAGCAGAGGCACCTACAAGCAATGATGGCTACATTCTCTAGGTCCTTCCTGACATTTTCCAGCTGATCAGCAATTGACCAAGACCACTTGGTTCATTTTGACCAGTGCCTTGAGGAAATGATTGCTATAACACCTGTCACTTCCATGCTGAGGCATTTCAGAGCTGGGGACACCTTCATCCCTCTCTTCTTGTCTCAGTAACTCTAGAAACCACATGGTTAGAGTTGGCATCACAAGACAGGAGGGGCCTAAACCCCCAAGGTATTATGTAGAGGAAAGCCTGGACAACAGCTACAGGTATTCACTGTCCTGATAGGCAGGGTTTTGTTCTGCTAACCACTGAGATTCGAAGGTCTCTTTGGTAATGTAACAGAGCGTAGCTTATCCATGCTCAGTGTCTAGCCGCCACAGACAATTTAAATACATAACTATCCAGACCCAGGAACACCTTGTGGCTCTCTTCGTGTGTCAGCTGAATTCCTGCTCTTAGACGGAACTCTTAAAGGACAACAGCTGTGTTTTAATGCCCACCTTCTAGGACACAAGATGTTGTTGAAAAAAAGAGGTACGGAGTATGAAATCAGATCTGAAGAAAGCCTTAGAGGTTGACTCTTTGGAAGTCTCGTGTTTTATATTGAACAAACGAAAAACCTCAGACACTTTAGTTAGAAAAACAAGGCAGTGGTCTACAGAGGCCCTCTGAGAAGAGCTCTTAAATGTTCAGGGTCATCTTGTTCATCGTGTGCCATAACAAGACGACGGCTGGAAGAGTGAGTTCCCAGATCCCACAGACCAAGCTGTGCTTGAGTATCAGGACACTAACTCAGACACCAGCCCTAGTTCAAAGATATTCTCACTGCTCAGTTGTTCCCCAAAATATTTTTTGATCACATATACAGTTTCAAAGCAGCAGTAGATGTGAGTCCTCGCTACGGGAAATGTTTCAAAAACAACATAATCATAGCATCAAGTCATTTTAGAGGAGATCTTAAGGTATCATAGACTCTAGTTCTTAGAAAAATAAAGTAACCCCTGCCAAGGGCATTGTTGTCTGATCAGCGGGTTCCTACAACACTGGTGGAAGGGGGTGGGAGAAAGAAACACAAAGGAAATATAAATAACAGGATAAGAAATCACGACAAAGCCTAGAATTTCATAATGTTTTCATAGCTATGCCACTTTAGTACTTAAAGACCAAATTATAACAAACCTCTAATTTCTTGCTATAGAAGGTAATACTTCTAATAAGCATTTGCCACAGCACTTATAATAAGAAGCACTTTCCTATAGCATTCAGTTGATTTCTTACTACCGTCTGGGGCATGTGGTATTACTAGGTCTCTTTGCTACAGGCACTGCACTGACTACCACAGGAACACAGAAATCATGCATGCTGTGTAGTAACTTCTCCATTGAACCCCTCAGGGTGCTAGAGCCAAAGATGGGCATAACTGCAGAATAGTAGGTGAACCAGAGGGGACCTTCTTGCTACCCTCTCACCCACTCCTCATGGGCTAGCCTGTCAGATACAGTCCTTACAGTAAGTAGAAGCCTAATGGACTACAAAAAACAACGTTACTTAGATTTTGTTCTTTTATAGAAATTTTAAGTAGCTTTGTGCCTCCTGAGAGATGTAATCCTAAAATTACCTCTGAGGCCCATTTCTTTCTTGTTCTGGGCTAAAATGTGTCGGCAGACTCCTCAGGGAGGGGGTGTGTGATGTGCAGGGGAAAGGTTGGATGGGTGAACTGATTACATCAGGTCTACAGTCTTGTGTCACTCAGGAACCCAGACACCTTCTGAGCAACACAGCCTCAGTTCATGCTGGCCCAGATGACTGTGCACGCGGCTTTGTGGCCAGCAATGGTAACGCTAAAGAATGCATAGCATGTTCAGAAGGCGAAGGTCAGCCTGGGCACGTCTCTTTTCTTCTCTGCCACCTTCTGCTCTGTAGCCTGTCCTGCTCACCCAGGTTAGTAAGCTCTGCACTGCCTTAGTCCCTTCCCTCACCCTGAGCCCATTTTCTCCCCCCGAATCTACTCACAGGGGCACAGCCCAGGACAAGTCATTGCTGGGTTGTAGAAAATTAAAATGTGGAAGGCACATTTATGTTTTAAACTCACCTATTGCAGGATTTATCTAGTGTAACGTCTAAGAATGACTCTTATTGCCCTCAAATGGAGCACTAACTGAAAACTTTTCATTTTTTTCCTATTCATTCTTTGAAAATTTCATACAGAGTGAACTTTTTAAATAATGTAGGCTATTAATATACCAATGTTCCAGAATATGAGAGTTCACCAGAGAAGTACATGCAAAGTGACTTTAAAAAAAAAAGCTTAGAGATTTTTCTTCTCTCTACTTTTCTGGCAGTTCACAACCTTCAGAGTCTTGACACTCAAGGCTCTGGAGAGAAAGGAATCTCCATCATGTCCACAGATATACACAGGGAGGAATGGATGGAGGCCATGATTTGAATAGGGCCAGAGCACGCTGTGCCCAGGCTGCAGAAACCGCACTGCTGACGTGGTTTAGCAACAGTCTGGATCTAAGGATCAGGAAAAGGCTGTTGAGAGTGACAGGGTATGACAAGTGTCAATTTGAAGGCCCTAGAACTAAGAGCTGTGATGCTTGCAAGCAGCAGAGGATGAATATCCCAGTCAAAAAGGAGAGAGAGGGGAGACCCACTCATATTGGGAGGGGGGTCTTTTTCACTGATTGAAAGGCTAATCTCTTCCTGAAAGGCTAACCTCTTTCACGCGTATACATCTCCAAGAATGATTCTTCATAGGTGATGTAAGTTAGCCATCACTGCAGGTATTTTGCTGGTGTAATCAGGCACGTGAGAATATTAAGTAGTTCATGAATTGCCCATCAATTGTTCTTCTTGGCCCTGCTGATCAGGGTCCAGTGCATTGTCTATATTGTATCTGTCCAGTTATTACAGCTAGGTCAGGTTGCATTTTATGTCATCTGTGTAAAGATAAGGAAAGACTTTGTAACTCCCATTATTTTGAACAGTTACAGGAGATTTTTTTTATTACATTCAAGTAAATAATCTACAAAATTAAAGAAATAAAATATAATTTGTTAGATGGCAAACTATATGATTTATTAAATCTTTAAGGATTTATAGCTATTTCTTTCTGTGCAAGCCATCCAGTTCATAAGCCTTCCTTTTGTCTTGACTCATGATGGCTTCCTCTAAAGTGTGCCTGTGGCTGATCCCTGGATGAATGGCTTTCTTGACAGCGGGAGGGTAATAGGGCTCTCTGTGGCCACTCTCACACATCTAGTGGCAATCTCTTAGGTCAGCGCCTGCACTGGCTAGTTTTATGTCAATGTGACACAAGCTGGAGTCCTTTGAAAGGAGCAAACTTCAAAGGAGAAGATGCCTCCATAAGATCCAGCCATATCCAAGCCTGTGGGGGCATTTCCTTGATTCGTGATTGATGAGAGAGGCTCCAGCCCCTTGTGGGTGGGGCTGTCCCTGGGCTGATGGTCCTGGGTTCTATAACAAAGCAGGCTGAGCAAGGCATGGAGAGCAAGCCAGTAAGCAGCACCCCTCCATGGCCTCTGCATCAGATCCTGCCTCCAGGTTCATTCCCACTTAAGTTCCTGCCCTGATATCCTTCGATGATGGAAGTATACGCCCAATAAACCCTTTCTCTCCATCTGGTCATGGTGTTTTCATGACAGCAATAGAAAACCTAAGATAGCCCCGTTAGCTACCTGGAGAATTTCTTTTACAGGCACAGTGAAATTCCATATAAAACCCTTTTGTTTTGCCTTACTTCGAAGGTGATGCAAAATCCCTAAGCAAATGACTGACTATAACTTATTAACATTGACTTTCCCTCTCTTTGGATTCCCATCTCAGTAGTGCTGAAGTGGTATCTTGGGTTCAGCTGAAAGAAAATATGCTGGAAAGGCAAAAGAAAAATTGTTTTTTCAAGAAAACTACTTCAATACCTTGAGCCATGAACTAAGCCAGGTTTTGTGCTTTTGTACAAGAATAAAAAGACAGATCAGATATGAACATGGCTTTCAGAGTACATGACTAGGTAGGTATGGTGCAGAACTTATAAATCAGAAATAGAACCCAACAGTCAAACTCCCTTCTGTTGCTGCTGTATTTTGACTTTACTGTAGAAAGCAAGGGATAAGAAATGGGAAAATCCAAAGCTAAGATGGTTGGGAGGGCAAGTGGAGTTAGGATATGATTGATGAGTAACACATTGAGAAAAGTCACATTGCAAGCCTCCTGATGCAGGAGAAGCAGTGAGAGGGGACAAGGAGGAGGGGGGCATCTTCTCCTGATCAGACAATTTAAAAAGGATACTGAAAATCTGTCACTATGTAACTTTTTCAAAAATGTATACACATGAACTAAAATCTACACCTCCTAAAGTGAACAGCAGCTACAGATTTAATAGATTTTGCAATAAAAGTGTATTTGGAGGTTGGCAAAAACAAAACAAAAACAAAAACAAAAACAAAAACAAAAAACAAAAAAACCCACCAAACGTTTGATGGGGAAGCATTGTATATTGGGCTTCTTTTTTTTGGGGGGGGGGCTTCTTTATCTTAAGGAGGGAATGATGAAATTAAATTTCTTATATAATTTTTATCATCATGTGGCTACAATAATGATATTTCAAGTACAAATGGAACCTGATAGGTATTTATCACCAATTATCTTCTCAACCAGAATTTCACACCAATTATGTACATGTTCTTCCCCAAATGAATGAATTTTAAAAACTCTGAGGGTATGGTATGTATGAGAGCAGCAAGGGGTGGGGGTGGGGGTGGTGCGTGTGTGTGTCCTGGCACAAGCATGGGGGTCAGTAGACAACCTAGTGTGTCAGTGGTCACCTTCCACCTTGTTTGAGGGATCAGCCCTTACCTTCTACCAGGGCCCCTCTTTCGTTCCTTGGCATTCACCTTGCCAGCAGTATTTCGTACCCCAGTACTCCAGGCTGGGTAGTCTGTAACGTTTCAGAGATTCTCCCATTTCTAGCTTCCCTAACATATCCTCACGCCCAGCTTTACATGGGGTCTGGGGATTTGAACTCAGTCCCCTAAGCTTACCCAGGAAGTGCTTTGTCCACTGAGCAACCACTCCTAGCCTTAAAGTGAGTCACTTTTGAAGTGCTCTAGGTTTGTGATGCCAGGTTAATCATATACCCGAGACAACACTTTTGTAGCATTGTTTATGAAATCCTTTACAGATAAGAATCATGGGTGACTTTATGGGTTGCTTTAAACATGGTGAGTGAGAATTAAATATGTTAATTAGCCTAGTTATGCAAAGCCTATATGTTTCCAATTATGAAGCTGGTACAGATACTCAGTCCTAGCTTGAAACAAAAGCAGTCCGTCCACTGCACTATTTGGCCCAAGTAATGGCTTTGTTGTATAACATTGCTGTTGAGAAACCTGGAGGAGAAAGATGCTTCTTTGGTACATGATCTGCAGTCCTTTTCCTAGAATCGGGCCCAGCATGCTGATTTTACCAAGTGTAGGAGGGGCTTGTCAGGGATCTTTGTCAAATAGATAAACGTTTCATCTTAAGCATGCTGTGTAGGCTCTGAATACGGAGTTAGGAACGTGTTGACATGTATGCCCTGGAATTTGTATCTAAGCCTTTTCTAAATCTCACACAATAGAGATACTGTTTCTCACTGTATAATCAAATTTGAAGTCACCAATGATTCTTCTTTAAAGGTTGCAAGCTAAAGTAGAGAAGTCTAGCACCAAATGGCTCTCAGTGTAGCCCTCTATAGTCTGTATGGTCGCTGACAGGTTCGTCGGTAAGGAAAACGTTCGATCTCGGGGTGGGTGAGGCTGGTAAAGTGTCTATAGGCATTGCAGTCATGCCCTTTCTTCTGTTTGTGGTACCAGGTGGACCCTGGTCAGGACCCGGTCACTTGTGCCAGCGGTGATATCGATGGGACTGAGCTGGAGAAAACCAGGAAGTGGGTCAGAGCAAGCGGCACACTTATACGAGCAGATTTGGGGTGCTAATGACTCTTAGAACTCAGTTAATAACTATGCTGGACACAATTTTGTGAGCCGACGGACACCCAGTTTGGTACTGAGGCTTACAGATACCGTCTGAGGGCCAAATAATCACAAGACTTAGATACATAGATGTCCACTCCCTGGACAGCTCTCAATGAGCACCGAGGGGGCATGGGCCACTCTGCACCCAAATCAGGCTTGGACCTACGCAACTCCATGGACACAAAGGCTGTGTAAAGCCAATTAGGTGTCTATTTCCCCACCGGAGAACTGGCTTCTCACAAACCATGTGACTGGCAGTCTGCTAATGGAGCTGATAAGCTGGGACGGCCCCTGTCTGCACTACACCTCTCCTCCCCTCCCCCGCATCCCTTTTTCCTCCTCCTCCACTCACACTGTATAATCTAGCCTCCTATTTCAATAACCAAGCTGTCCTCTGACACAGCATCCCAGCGGTCTTTTGGTTTGGTTTGGTTTGGTTTGGTTTGGTTTGGTTTGGTTTTACCAGACAGGGTTTCTCTGTATAGCCCTGGCTGTCCTGGAACTCACTCTGTAGACCAGGCTGGCCTCGAACTTAGAAATCTGCCTGCCTCTGCCTCCCAAGTGCTGGGGTCATTTTTATACCCTCCATACTCACTGTCGTCAGAGACCTTGCTCCCCAGTTCCTCTGTATCCCGAGACCATTATTGAGCGATGGCCGACTGGGGATGGGGGACAGTTTTCCATTTTATCTGAAACCAACCAGCTAAGGTTATTCTTCAAGTACAGACGCGACAGAGCCAATCTCAAACACACATCCTTTTGCACACAGTTCCTTTGGGGCCTGTTAAACCCTGGCACCCACAGATCTAGAACAAAAACATTTCAATTTCCAGAAGTTGGCTAGGAAATTCAAGGACTTTATCATGAGTTTTGCAAATAAGGTGGTGGGGGTTGAGAGAAGGGTCGGCAGGCGTATGTGGAGAACATCAAGCTTTTACTGCCTGGTTTTGTTTTTTTTTTCTCTTTTTTTTTCTTTTTTTTTTTTTTGTTTTTTTTTTTTTTTTCCGCCCTTTTTTTTTTTTTTTTTGGAAGATACCACTGCTTCCAGGCCTCTGAAGTATCTGTATGTGGCTGTTCCAGAGAATGGCTGTCCCTGATCTGGTTTCCTGGTTACCCTCTGCTTAAGTACAAATCAAAGGCTCCATGAGGGCCTCCAGGAAGAAGATCAGGATCATGAGAGCTTGAGCTTTGCTTGGCAGGAAGCTGGGACAACGTGATGTGAGCTGCCGTTAGGCTGTGTCGTGTGCTCCGGGTTCCCAGCTTGTGAGCTGTCACACATGCTGGAGTAGGCTGTGGTGATGCAGCTGTCTTAAAAGTCATTTCTCCTGTAAGGAATCCCTCACCTCTATTCCTATAAATAAACCCAATAAAACTCATGGTTCACCACACTGGACTTTGGTGGTATTCATTGTTTGATTTGTCATGGATTTCCTATCTGGGGTGAGTAGGCATGCATGTAGTATCCTCGGAGGAAGTTTTCTCACACATCCCTCATTGCCCTGAGCTGATCCTTTTGCCTCTCCTCCTAACAGGGAGTGATCAATAAAAGCTGTTTAAGTGAAACACACTCACCTGTGGGTTCCTGGTACCTCCGCGGGTCTAACCCTCTTCTGGGCTACATTGCTAGTTTCTGCTTCTTCCTAGCATCAGGTCAGAGTCTTCTTTGCAGCAGATGCTTGCCTGAGGGTGAGTCTCAGCTTGTATTACTTCCTCTTGGAGGGAGGAGCAGTAGTCAGCCTTGTCAGTTTCAGGGACTTCCTGAAGCTATTTTGAGTCGTTTACCTTCCTGCTTAAGGAGCTTCCTGCAGAAAGAATGTTTCAGTCTGTGAAGAAACTTGTTACACAACAGGGGACAAATGAAATCTGTTCCCTGGTAATCTGGAGACACTTCAAACGGTTGGTGGGAAAGCAGTTGTACAATTAACCTTGGATACCAGAGACGATGCTATTTCAAAACCTAAAAATATTGCAAACAATGGACATGAATCTCAAAAGAACCATACGAGCTTACATAGCTATCTCTAAGACGCTGCATGCTACATGCTCTGTTTATATGAAATTTCAGAGAGGAGAACGACTTGTCCTTTTAGAGGGTAGCAGTAGACAGCAGCTGCTAAGCTAATTTCTGGAACTCCCAACTCCTCCCTTCTATACCCCACCCTACCATCTCTGTGTGTTCTCCCAGTTTGACAAATCAACTGTTTTTTCTTGTTTCTTCTTAACGTCACCCTCACAGACTGCCTTTGGTCCTCCACGCTGAATAGAGCCATGTTTAAAGACCTCATCTTTGTCTTGGAGACATTTTCAAAGAATGACCTTTGTGATGGCATGCACAATGCTCACTCTGCTGAGTGAGATGAAGGTCTACCACCAGCAGTGGCTTCCAACCTCATGGCTCCCTCAGGACATAATTGGTGCTAAATCAGAACCCTGCTGGCCATGTACAGTCTTGTGGCATCTCGTGGAAGGTGGATACAGGGCATCCTTTGTCCACATCTGTACATAGGCAGTACTGTAGATTTTGCATAGCTGGGTACAAAGTTTCTTTCAATTCATTTTCCTTGACAAAACAAAGACCTGAATCTCTTTGGCATATCACTTTGCATATAATTGAGTGAAATCTCTGGGTTCCCTGGAACATATCACTGTATAATAAGCTATTTTATATAGTTACCCTCAGCATTCCAACAAAGTGCTATGAATCACATGGCAGTGGGGGATCTTCCCAGGTGCTTAAGAGAATCACAGAAATGAACATTGTAGGAACTGATCTCAGTTTACAGAGTAGCTAGAAATGTAGGTCAGCTCTAAAGTTACAAATGCTAAAGAGCCCCAGGTGTCCCTTACTTTGTATCCAACGTCGCAGCCAGACAACAGCAGATGCAAGAAGAAAACCAAGGTCTACAGGTGGTGACTCCTGTCTGTCTGCTGATCACCACAAGAGGTCTCCTTTCAGTTCAGTTTTTAAAAATAAGACAATATCGTGGAACTTAAAGTGTAGGTGGTGAGGCTAGAGAGGGGTCTCATTGGAGGAGCAGGGAAATGTTGGACAAATAGCAATTTCTTTTTTAGCATTACCATTGGTCTTATTTTTTACAAATTACTCTGGGATATGATTTTTTAAAAAAAACTAAATACGGAGTCTAGGAATGTGTGATTTTAAAATCCTCTCTACCATCGA
The DNA here is from genome assembly GCA_019843815.1 of Montemys delectorum. Taxonomy (NCBI): domain Eukaryota; kingdom Metazoa; phylum Chordata; class Mammalia; order Rodentia; family Muridae; genus Montemys; species Montemys delectorum. The sequence continues at coordinate 9,612 of JADRCD010215699.1, read as the reverse complement.
GTCCGATAAATCACCAGCTGTAGAAATAACAAAGCTTGGATTTCCCTGCTCTTGATTGTAACTTTATACTTAGACTTACTATGTGACCTGGAGATTGATGTTTAGCCTCTCTGAGCCTCACAGTCCTCATATGTAAGGGAGATAGGAATAATAATCATATGCAGCTAACTGACAGGTCACTGTGTGCTTCCTGGGATAGATGCTCATGGGATAAACACTTGTCGACATCATAGGCTTGGAAAGATGGGAATTCTCACATTGTTCTTTAAGAAATTTGCCCTATTGGTTGAAGGCTGGGCTTCATGGTCGGAGAGATCCAAATTTCAAATTCAGCTCTCTTTCATCTGTTGCATACTTGTATCTGGAGAAATTACTCGGATTTTTGTCTGCCTAAGTGTTTTTCCTTGTGGGTTAGCAATAGTGCAGTCACATAGCACATAGACAGTATACAACGGACTAACACCTATTATTATAAACACTCTACTGGGCTAATACCAACGTCTACCGTCCACATCCTAACTTTATTGCAACTAAATGACTTTAAAAGATGTTATATGACCAATACAAATTCATCATTACCAACGATTTATGAAACTTCTAAAATCATATTGTGGTATAATGGATACCTCAATGAAGTATACATAACTCTTTTATTCTATACAATAAAAATCTATAGATTTTAACTCTGTCATTTCAATGAGCTCTGGCAGTGCGTACCTCCCCATAATCCGTATCCTTGTCAAGAAATGGAACGTTCTTCTCCTTCTTAAGAAGTTCCCATGGTGTCCCTCCCAGTCAGTCCTATCTCCTCACAACTGAAAGAGCAGCCTCTACCCTGGTTCTGCCACCATGGGTCAGTTTGCCTTTTCCTGGGCTTCACAGAACTAGAATCTTAGAGTGTGCGCTCTTTCACGGGTGAGTTTTTTCAGCCAGAATAATAATGCACTTTAATCTCATCTGTGCATTTGTAGTTTGTTCATTGTTGCACTGACGTCACATCATTATTTCACTTCATACACAATGCACCAAAGAAGTATCCTGTTTCACCTCTTTTAAAAAAAAACGATAAGCCACCAGCGAAAGACGGATGTCGACAGGTGACAGAAACGAGAACAAAACCCGATGAAACTATTGTCGCCTCAGTGGGCAAGATGGGCCGGTCTTATTTGGACAGGTCTACTCCCTGAAGGCAGGCATCTGAAAATGAACACTGATAGCAATCGGCGACAAATGTTTTCAAAAAAACGAGATCATGTTACATTTCAAAGTCTTCCTGGTAGTAAGTACAGGTCTCCTGTAACAGACTTGCAAAGTATTACCTGAGTGTCAGAAGTTACATAAAAGGAGAGGGCCACTTCTGCCCGGAGCCAAGGATCCTCTTGACTCGGTGGTTCTCAGCGTGTACAATCTGCAACATTTACAAGTGGCTTTGTGAAAGGACACAGGGATTATACGATACAGTTTTAATTAACCAACCATCACAAAACACTTAGGACTAATCCTGCAAAGAATATGCACTAAGCCACAATGATACCCACAATGCATTGCAGAAAGCGAGGGTGCACAGGGAGAGGTGGCGCAAAGTGGACTTTCCAGTGGGTACTCTTTGACAGCATGCTACTAAACCTAAGACTTCAGAGGTCTGATCTCACCTGAGAAGAATTTGACAAAAAACTTTGACATTATAAAGAAACATCTTTGATACAGGGATCCATTGCCATCAAAGGTGACCCTCAAAGGATGCTTATGCTGTGCTGTGAAACTTGGAGCCCTGGTGACATATTTAAAGGGGTATTTATTTTAACTCTAATTTATCCTTTAAATATTCCATTGTACACATTTCAACACATACACTGTTTCAAATAATCTATAATTTATGAATAAGAACATATATGTACTCATGCATATATACTCATGAATATATTTATGTATTTATACACCATAATGTCTGCTGTAACATATTCATAACAGTGAGCTCATTCTGAGTTTTCTTTCTCCTGTGGAACTGTTTTTACTCCTGAACTGCAAAGCGAAAAAAAAAATGAGCATTATGAAATAGTTTCATTGTGGGATCAAGTTCACTGTGTGCCAGGTTCGATGTGGTTTGACCTCAAAAATAGTCTTATAAAAATAGCCATTTCAATGCACATAATGCCTTCTTGGGCAATGAAAAGCATACTGGAATATCCTTCTGATATTTGCATATTATTTTACTATCTAAACCTGCTGGACTCTTAATCAGAGGCAGGTTTATGTAGGCATGTCTTTCTATTTTGGAACTTAAATTTACCCCACCTCCGTGGGCTACTTTATTGTTTTATTGGAAGGTTTAATGAGTGGGAGGAAGAAAAAATAGAATCAGAGAAGGAGGAGGGAGGAGGGAGGGAAAGGGGGGAGGCAGCAGCTTCGACAACAGAAGTAATATGGGGATTATTTTTAGACAAATAAAGCAGCAGCAGCCAATGCTACCATAATAAGCCTCTGTTTTGTGTGATGCTTTTCTTCCAGAGAACTTGAAGCTCTTGGGAACGAGATCACACAATGAGTCAGCACGGGACTGGGGACACACACACACACACACACACACACACACACACACACGTGCTAGTTCCTTCCCAGTTTCTTGGATTGATTACCACCTTGCAAGCTCTCCTCTGAGAGCAGGAATTAGTTGCCCATCTGGAAAATGAGAGGGAGAGTTTTAAATTGTAAAGGGGTGGGGCGTAACAAGAAAAGAAAGGGGTGGTACTGGAGAAGGAGCAAGAGAACTCGGTACAGGTTACTTTCCAGTTAACTTTACTTTCTTCTGACACTCGCCACCTCTACAAGCTGTAGTTGGTTTGCATCAGATGGCACAAGACCCCAATTCACAGATTTGTTCAGCGTTTCTTTCAATTTTCTCTCCATGGTTTGAGCTGCTGCTGCTGCTACTCAGGGGGATTGTGTTTATTTAGGGAACAAAGCATTTGCCCAGAAATTTTATTTTATGTGTGAGTCTTGCAGACTATACTTTCTCCATATATATGTGACCAAGAGTTTCCATGTGTACACATTACATGTATGAGAGGACCCTTAAATGCTGGGTAGCGTGCAGGTTCATATGGATTTGCTTCTGTTTGGCAGTTTCTCCTGTGCCAAAGCTCCTGACTCACTACTTTTAAAAAGTAGTCACGTGAGCTTCGTTACTCCTACTGCTATAATGCTCTGTGGATCTAGACTATTATTTTCCACACAGTATATGTTTAGTCTCTCCAGTTGGCTTATTATCTCTCAAGGACAGAAGCTCCACTTGCTCGCCTTCTTTGGGAAGGTTTCCTCACATCTTAACTGCTGAGACTGCACAGGGAGAACCCTTACACCCTTCGGAAGGCGTGCCCACCCTATAGACAGCATCATGCATTTTGATGGCATTGTAGAGCTAATCTTCATGCTTCATTTACATATTCAATTGATATATCTGGTCTCCTCTTACATGTCTGAAGCCACTTCAAACTTTGCAGGGCATAAGCAAAACTTCCTGACTCCAAGGGGCTTGCCTTTTTGCAAGGAAAAGATAGGTTATGTGCAAAATAAATAAGTAGAATATTAAACAAGTTAGTAAATTTTAAGTATCACAGAGAACAAAATACCTAAGTAGTGACACCTGAATCAAGACCACAAAAGTGATGGAATAGGCCCTAGAAGGTCTGGGAGGAAAACATTTCTTACAGGAAAGGGTGAGCACAAAAGCTCAGAGCAAAAGGAATGAAGCTACTGTCTTGTGATGGTTTGTATATGCTTGGTCCAGGGAGCGGCACTATTAGGAGGCACTACTGTTGGAGTAGGTGTGTCACTGTGGGCATGGGCTTTAATACACTTGTTCTAGCTGACTGGAAGCCAGTCTTCTCTTCTTTGCCTTCAGAACAAGATGTAGAACTCTCAGCTCCTCCTACACCATGCCTGCCTGGATGCTGCCATACTCCCACCATGATGATAACGGATTGAACCTCTGAACCTGTAAGCCAGCCCCAATTAAACGTTGTTCGTATAAGAGTTGTCTTGGTCATAGTGTCTATTCACAGAAGTAAAACCCTAAGATATGCCTTCAAGGAAGCAGAGAGTAGCCATAAGGGCTGGAGCTGAATGACTACTGGAAAAGCCATAGACAGTAGCTTGGGAATGCCAGCAGATCCAGGATCTTGGAACTCACAGCACCCTGCTGTTTACCCTAGGGGATGCCCAGATTGGAGCTGCTCAGAGCTTCAAGCTTTCCCATACTCATCTATTCATCTGAAAGCTTTCCAGATAGCAGTCAATGTTTTTACCCAGGGTACTCTTCTAAATCCCTACTTTGGAATAGTTTCATACAACAGAAGTGTAAAGTATCCTGTGCTTGAAAACTGAGCCAGAGTATTAGTGGTCTGCACAGTGGGGATGTACACGCACCGGTGTAGCACACATGTGCACATACACCCCACCCCCACCCCTAGCCCCATACACAATGAGATAAGTGTCCTCTGCGGCTAACTTAGCAAGATGTTTCTTTTGAACCTCTTAGGTTTGAATAGTTCAGCAAGGCTATTAGGTCTCAGATGAAATTAGTGTTCATTTGTAATTCTCATTTTAAACCATCATTAGCAAACATCTGTTTAAAAATCAGAATCTTTGTATATGCATCTCCTCATATAAAGGTTGGTATTGATTGATTCATGTGGTTTGTAGACTCTCTCAATATATCTTTTTTTTTTTCAATATATCTTAACACAAAAGAATAGAGGAAAAATATCAACATGAACATAGTCTACTGACTTGGTAAAGGTTTGGACAAAAATCTTCATGATTGAGAAGATATCTATAGTCTTTATTTTACACACACCTTCTAGTAATTCATATAAAGTTTGGTGATGAAAATTCTGTAAGATTCCTAATGGAATAAATGACCCAAAGGATGGCTTTAGAGCTACAGGATGGATTATTGCTATTTTAAGATCAAATGAAACTTTTATTCTGTAATTTTATCAGTCTCAATCATTACTCTTTTGTTATTTGTTTATTTATTTTATGTATCTGAATATACTGTCACTGTCTTCAGACACACCAGAAGAGGGCATTGAATCCCACTACAGATGGTTGTGAGCCATTATGTGGTTCCTGGGAATTGAACTCAGGACCTCTGGAAGAGTAGCCAGTGCTCTTAACCGCTGAGCCACTTCTCCAGCCCCTCAATCATTGCTCTTTAAGAGTTGATTACCAAGGTGGGCTGTGTCTCCAAATCTGTCTTGATTGTGTCCGAGCTCATGAAATACAGTAGACTGATAAGTCAAGGATTTTTTACTTCTCTCTTATATTTTTTCATGTTTCTAGAGAATGAGGCAACTAGGTAAAATGAAGTTGAAAATAATTTTCAACCCGAAAGTCCTTGGTTCCAGGCCCTGACCTTTCAGCTTTTCTCATCTGAATCTAAGAACGATAATATTTACTTGCCTCTATACCTTCTGGGACTCACTGTCTCTCTTTGGGAAGGCACTCCTGGTTTAGCTAGAGATGGAAAGGTGGGGAAGGGGGGGTCATTCTACGAGGAGAGAGAAGTTGTGCAGATCCTAGGTCTAACAGTTGTGTCCTAATCCAAGGCTGCCACACTCTCCCACTGCTCCTCCCAGGGGTTTTACTAGCCTTGCTATGGCAGTGGCTCTGGGGTCTCAGGCCAGGAAGGAGCTCAGAGCTGAAGCTGAGAGTGCAAACCAGTCCCTGCAGAGGAATTCTTAATTTGCTGCATATTTTAATATCCTTGAAACAGAACACCTAAAAAAATGTTGCTAATATCCAAAACTCATTTTATTGACTGGAGTCAGGCAGGGTACACACCTTGTCCGGAAACTATGCTCTTGTATAAGTTATCTTCTGCGCCTCTTTATATAATCCCTGAGGGGACTGGAGCTTAGGAAGCCAGCAAGAAAAACTGAAATGATTACTTCTACTGTTGATGAAATAATAAAACCCCTTGCTCACGTTTTCTTTTCTTGTGTGTAAAGCTAACTTCATGTCTTACAAGGAGAACTGCGTGAAGGCGAATTCACTACTATCTGCCTCGTACTTGGCCTAGGAAGACGTTCAAAAATCTTAACTGTGGCTTTTGTTGGTTCCTTATTATCTATGTCCCAGGTAGACTTTTGCCCTCTCAAGTGGCATGTAGTGTGTGGGGATGAGGTTGGTGGCAGAGGCCTTAGGGGTAATGGGGCAGAGGAAGAAAACCCGTCTATGATGAGTAAAGGTTAGAGACATCTTTGGACTAAGGCAGTAACTGTGCCTCTCAAAGTTTGGCTTTATTCCTATGTGGGTCTGGGGGACAATGATGCTCACAAAGATTAACCATGTCACTAAGTGTCTTGAATTGGGAAATAATAAATGACCCATCTTCTGGCCTCAGAATTCTTGATAGCCCATGCACAGGATATAACAGTATTCTCATCAGACCACTGTGCTAACTCCACTATAACTAACTTTGCTCTCCCTGAAAGGTACACTGCAAACTCACAGACTGGATCTAACCTACCATGCTGCCGAGCATCACCTGCATCAGTGTGATGATGCAGGAACCTACCAGTGGGAACTTTAGCCATGCAATAATCAAGACTCTCTCTGCAGAGGAGAAGCGAGGCCTGCAAAAGGAACCCTCAATTTGTTATCCCTTAGTATAAAGAAGTTAACCTCCAGAGTGTTGCTCAGCACAAAACACTTCCCTTTAAAAATCCTCATAAGCGTGGTTGCATCTGTGCATGCGGTAGACATAGGTATATAATCTATATGTGCATGTGCCTACATGTAGAAGACCATAAGGAGAACACAGAAGAGCAAAACTAATATGTGCAGCATTACCAACGCTTCATGTTGAAAGAAATACTGATTCAATGTTATTCTAGGCAGGACATACAAATTTCAAACAGAAACTGGCAAGATGGTTGTATTTTTCAGATGAGCAAAGTGCATACTTTCAGGATGATGGAAGAATATTTCAACATTAATTTTTAAAAGTCCTTTTTATTGGTCAAAAAGTGCCAGGCTCACCCAGACCGAGCTGAGCCACCACTGTTTGATCTGGACCAAAAAGTCCTCAAGGGACCAGGCCCCTCCCTGGCAGACCTGTCTGCACTTTGGAGGAGAAATGGTGTTTTGTGAGATGGTATAGAGTGGACCACAAATCAACTAGATTTTCTGCCTGGTTTCACTGTAGATCATCTGGCAATTTTCATTGCCCCTTTCTGAGGACCACAGAGCATCCCCAGCCAGTGAACGCTTGGAGTGCAAGGAATATTTGATGTCTCAAAGCCTGGGTCGGGAGCCAGCAACTTTGGTTTCAAGTAGCCTTAGTCAACTTATTGGCAACTCTTTGCCTTCATTTTCCCATCTGTGAAACACTTTTGCTCTTTCGGCTAAATTTAAAATGTAGAGAGAAAAAAAAAAGTCTACAATACCTATGCGTCGGTGTAAACCCTTTCATATCTGGACAGTTGTCGCAGGCTGCTTCAGATGTGCCTATCTTGCATAAAATGCCTTGCAGGAAACTGCCTCTCAGGTTCTCAACTCTCACAACTGGTCCCCAGCAAACAGGTCGTTCAATGTGATGTTAGTTAATTAACTGAGGAAGACAGGAGGAGCGATTCTCAAACTGAGCTGAATTTATTAGTACTTCTCTCTTTCAGAAGAAACCACTTGGGACCCTGAGACTAGGCAGCCTGCCTCTATCAGCATCCAGGAGAATCAGGGACCACCTGCAAAGATGACAAAGATCAAAGACTGCAGGAGGTGTCTTCGGGTGCCAGCCCATAGTCTAATTCCTCATTCCGAGCCTGTCCACACCCTGACACCTTTTCCGGCCCTCAGATTCCAAGAGATAATCTCAAATTCTTTCCACATATCTCATTTTTTAGTGTGTGCTAGTTGGAATGAGTCTCCATTCCTTAGAAGCAAACAGAACTCCAAGCTTGAAATCATACCCTCTGAGTCACCTGTGTGGGAAAAGCTATCACTGTTGAAGATAGGAAAGGATTTGTAAAGGTGTATGGGGGAGGGGGAGGGGTGTGTGTATGTGAGTGTGCGGGGTAGGAGGTGGGATGAGTGTTGCTGGGAAGGCCAGAGGTTGAGGTTAGGCACCATCTTCAATTGCTTCCCATCGTATTTTTGAAACAGGTCTCTCACTGACCCTGGAACTCCCCATAGGTTAGAGTGTCTGGACAGCAAGTGCCAGGGATCCACCATCTGCATCTCCCCAGGGATGGGGTTGCAGACCAGACCAGCTTTTACGTAAATTCAGGGATTTAAACTCAACTCCTTATGCGTATAGCACCCTCACAAAATGCCAGTGCCTTTTCTCTTGAGAGTTTGTATACATTAAAGTCTAGTCAATTTGGAAAATTTACCCTAATATTTAACTGAGCAGTAATTCTGAACAAGAATTTAAGACTCAGCTTTTACTACATTTTTAATTTTTTTTTTTACCAGAACCCTAGATGATGACCCATTTTGTAGCACTCAGAGGCTAAACTGAGCATTGAGTCGTTGACTCAAAATTTGTGTGTACACAGGTGTGCCTCTGGCTTTGGCCATGGCGACTCCATGTTCATGTATAAAATACCATGTGCATTACCAATGGCCCATCCAGACTGTGATGTCAAATGGGCCAGAAGAACCAGAGACTGAGACATGAACATCACAGTCCAGCCTTCCCTAGAGTGTGAGAAGCCAGGTTATTGCCGTTCACAGGAAATTTGAGTGAATCATGACTATTTCTGTCAGCCTGAGGTTGAAAGTGAAACTCTATCCAGTCATCAAGGTTTGCTCAACTGGAGGCTGCTGATGGTGGAAAACCAAGTACAGACTTTACTCATAGGTAGTCCTAGACCTGTAGGTGGTACCTGGCTCATGACATCATCAAAGGCCTTCTGTCATATACACGTGTGTGTGTGTGTGTGTGTGTGTGTGTGTGTGTGTGTGAAGGCAAGTCAAGTACACGGTTTCAAAAAGAATTGACCTTGTGGCCTTTGTACAAGCTATATGTCCTTGAACATATTATTAGTGTCTCTGATCTTCAGTTTCCCGAACTTTAAAATGTGGATATTAGTCATCACAGTTACCCACAAGTTGAAAGACAAAAACCACATGATCATCTCATTAGATATAGAGAAGGCAATTTGACAAAATCCAAAACCTCTTCATGATTAAAGTCTTGGAGAGATCAGGGATACAAGAGACACAAAAACAAAATAAACTGTTCACAGTGAGCTCACAGCCAACATCTGCTTAAATGGAGAGAAACTCAAGGCTATTCCACTAACATCAGGAACAAAATAAGGTTGTCTATTCTCCCCACACCTATTCAATATAGTGCTCCAAGTCTTAGCTAGACACTAAGACAAGTGAAGGAAATAGATGATACAAATTGGAAAGGAAGAAGTCAAAGTATCTTTATTTGCTGATGATTCATTAATATACATAATTGACCCTAACAATTCTACCAGGAAACTCCCACACCTGATAAACACATTCAGAAAAGGAGCTGGATGTAGAATTGATCCTCCCTCCAAATCAGTAGCCTTCCTAAATAAAAACGACAAATGGACTGAGGGGAAAAAAAAA
>JADRCD010215698.1:0-14142 GCA_019843815.1 Montemys delectorum | reverse complement strand
TGAAAAAGTGTATCTCACTAATGAAAGAGGTAACTAATAGAAAAATATGTGTGAGGAGAAGGAGCTGGTGAATATTCTGTGCTTCCTGTTCAATATATCCAACAATTTAAAACTGTAGAAAATCCATGCAAAAAGAATTATAAAGCCATCAAAGGATACAGAAGAAACTTAAAAAACAACACATTCGCTTAGTGAAAGAAGTCAGCCTGAAAAGCTACTTACTGTGTGATTCTGGTTGAGTGAAGAACAAGAAAGACTATTTGGACTAGAACATTTGATGTTAAGAGGGATGGCCACGGGAAGCACAGGACGGTTGTTGGGCAGTGACACTAAGATGCATTGTGGGCACATGCCGTTGCAGAGCCATGTGTCTGCTGCAAAGAGTTCTACATTAGAGCACGGGCTTTGTTAATATGAATGGATTGACACTGGCTCATCAATGGTAATGAGTGTCCCAACCTGATGAAAAATTACTGAGGATAATGAAACCCAAGGGAGATATATGGGAATGTATGAGAGCTTTGTTGTTCCTGCCCAGTTTTTCATAAACCTACAACGTATCTAAAAAATAAAATCTGTTTTTCATTTAAAACTCAACAAAATTGTATGATCCCATGTCAGTTTCTTCAAATACAATTTCATTAGAATACACACACCTCCACGTGGAGAACTCTGGTGACACACCTTCTCTGGCATCTTCGCTATCATTATCTATAACTGCACACTGTGAGTCTGGGGGGCCAGTGTCCTTTTTTTGATCCCGTGGGCCTGAATGGGAAGAGCCTTTCCCAATGGGACATTTGCTGTTCTGTGGCTTTCTCTGCATTGGGTAGTTTTGTTGTTAACGTCTCCAGAGCCTGGGCTCCCCAGTAGCTGAGGTCCCCTTTCATTTCCACTGCATACTTAGGTTGCTGGGGGAACTCAATGCCTCTCTCTGTAAGACCGAACGGACTTCCTCTAAGAAGGGCCTAACTTGCAATGAGGGCAGAAACTGATGTAAAATCTGTTAGTGGCATTGGAATGTACAGAAATGACTACAGCTTGAAGGGACCAGATTTTATGATTGGATCCGGTCAGATGCTAATAGGCAGAGGCCTCTGAAAACCTCTCCAAATTTTCACAGTATCTTAATGAGTGGAAGAGACCTGGGAGTAATAGCAAACAGCAGAGGTGTGGACTCCCTCTGCATGATGAGTGACTAGGTTGCCTTAGGCAGGCCTCACCTCACATCCCTTCACTATATGAGAACGGCCACATGTGCTTTGCATTTAGCTGCAGGAAGGAACAGCTGACACACATGAAGCACCGTATGTGGGGCCTACCTCGGCATGTGCTGGGCCTTCCCACCTGCTTTAATTTCATTCTTTCCTTTTATTTTTCTTTCAGGGCTGTGAGTTGGACCCAGGACCTTGCTCAAGGCAGGCTTCATTTCCAGCCTCCACCCCCACTCCATTTATCCTTCTCAAAAGGAACAGTATAATGTGTCCCAGTTTTTCCTAGCTTAGAAGGTTATAAAAACACTTTTTGATGTCAAACTAAACTCTATTTTTTCAATTCAGTTTCTGTCACTTGTCCTATATCCTCTGGACATGCTTTCAAAAGCTGTTACAAAAGGTAGCAATTAAACCCCTTCTTGACTTTTCCTAGATTAAATAGCCCCAATTACTCTGACCTATTCAAAGAGAAGCTATGAGCATCCCTCTGAAGTGGTCCTTACTTCTGTCAGCTGTCCTCTGCCTATTAGAATGGCAAGTTGCTGATCAGAATGCTCTCTCTGCCTTTCCTGTGGGATGCAGATTGTTTTAGATGATTGCTTCCCAGTCTCTTGCACGCCCTGGATAGTTTACACCTGCATTTTATAATGTCTTCCTTTCAGTCTATATGACTGCTTCTTAGGCCTAACTTTTCTTCCCCCCACCTCCCAAACAGGCAAATAAACATCTTTGCTTTACTGTAGGCTTGATTCCTACATTTAGGAGACTGAGACAGGAGGATTAAGAGTTTTAATCCAGTCTTAGCTCATGGTGAGAGTCTACCTATAAACAAACAAACCATTAAATGCATCTTTGTTAAGATCAAGGTCTCTGGAACTGGGCTTTGAGGGTGTGACTCCTATGTAATCCACTTAGCAACAGTGTCCTAACATATATTTCCTCATTTTTCTGAAACTTAGTTTCTTTACCTGTTAAATGAGTTAAGCACAGAATCTCCTGTAAAGACCTAGAGATTTAATGTATTGCTAGATATAAAGTTCTCTGCAGCATGGACACAGGAAGCACACAACAAAGATTAGCTATTTAAACATTTTTTTTTTATTTCGAAATTATTTTAGACTCTCAAGAAGCTAAGAAAAATACCCACATGTACCCTCGGATAGCTAAGAGTGCAATCCACCACAAAATTTTAAGCTTAAAATAAGCTTACTTAAAATAAGAGATTTTTCAAAATGATGTTTTTGTAGCTTGATTGCATGGTGTTTGGTTGTGAACTATATCAAAACACTGGAACTGCATACTACATTAGATCATCTCTAGATGAAGTGCAATACCCACATGATAGAAGTGCTTGATCAATAGTTGTTGGTACTGTAGTGTTTAGGGAGTGATTGCAAGCAAAATATTTCTGCACATACTCAGTTTGGACACAGCCTCCATAGACCTAAGTATGGAACCATAAGTCAGCAATAATGCAATTTTTCCCCCTTAAGTATTTGGCAGTCACTCTTTGCTGTATATGAAGATGGAGAACCATTGGATCCGGAGGGCCAGCTGCACTTCCCAGATGTGCTTACATAGTGTCATATGATTTGTTCTGGCTGATCAGAGTTGAGTGGAGTTGCTGAGTCATTTCTAGACTGAAATAATTGAGTGATTATATTTCTTGCAGTACCCCCGTGTCTCTCAGGGCCAGCTGCACTTCCCAGATGTGCTTACATAGTGTCATGTGGTTTGTTCTGGCCAATCAGAGTTGAGTGGCATTGCCGAGTCATTTCTAGACTGAAATAATTGAGTGATTATATTTCTTGCAGTACCCCCGTGTTTCTGCTGCCTAGACTGGCATCACATCAATGCTAAAGCAAGAGGGTAGTAGTCACACCAGATGAAAGCAGCCTAATATCCTGAGTCATCGCTGGGAGGAAACTTCAAACTCAGTGCATTAACTATCAGGTTGTGATTCAGAGAACAAAACCTTTGTTGTTTTAAAGCACTGGAGTTCAGGGATGTGTATTATAGCACTCAGTATTAATTATTTCAGGAAGTAGACAGTTGGATTTCTGTCTACAGGAAGTATGTGGAAGCATGGAAGCACACAAGCAACTGAATAGAAAGCAAGGGCTTGAGGAGAGTTTCGTTTTTGGTGCGTGCAAATTTTTTTTTTTTTTGTGGGTATTACATATGTAATCTCAAATAGCAGAGAGGGTCTCTTCACCAGAGTCAAGTCCCAAGAAAGATTGTTAAAACCAAATGTGGCAAAAGATATAAATAAAGAATCTCAGAGGGTCTAGACTACTGAGGAGGTGGTCCCCACAGTCTAAGGAGGGGTGAGTCTCGTACTGTTGGGAGGATAGAGCAAAGGGTCTATGCCATACGACTACTGACACTGCATCTCATTGTGAAGTGGAATATTCTTGTGTTCATGGAGGTAGTTTTCCTGGGCCCAGATTTGAAATATTTCACCATTTGCCTCAAATGACCTCTTCGGCCAAGGATTAGATGAAAATCATTTCTTTATTTTAGAAATTTTATTCATGAGAGTGAGTGTGTATGTGTGTGTGTTTGTGTGTGTGTGTGCATGCACATGTATGTGAGCACGCATGCACATGCCACAGTGTGTATGAATGGTCATAGTACAACTTTGTAAAGTGTGAGTGCTAGGTATCAAATATGTATGTTTGCCTAGTAAGCCATTTTACCTTTCCTCAAGGTCCCTTGTTGTGCAAGTAAATTGTCCTTTAATGACAGAGAACATATTTCAGGTCGCTGTAGAGCAGTAATCACCCACTTACAGTGTTCATGATTGAAATGTTCCCTTTTGAAAGGGCTTCTGTTTTTATTGTCCCCAAGTTCTAAGTAAATAGTTGTAGACTCATGCATTATTTAACAGTTTATTAATTAATACCCAATACCTGGGGGCAACCATTTATCTTTCCATTAATTGATTTTTGTCTTAATTCTACTGAGTTCAGAGTGAATCCCCACTGTATAAAGTCCAGCATTTAGAGATTCATAAAAACCATTCTGAGTCTGCATGTAGACATTGTTCTGCATGTAGACACAGTGTTCTGTGTCCTGGAAAGTGATGTAAATATAGTGGACCTGCGAATGAAGTTCTCAAAAACTGGTTCGTAAATTTTAAAAACTGTGGTTTCCTTTTACTTGTTCTTATGAATTTTCCCCCCTTTTTAAAACTTTCAATTAAAATCTGAAATTCTTCCTTCCCTCCTATTGCTTTTTATCTCCAAATGCAATTTTATTGACCCCGGGTTGGAAATACCAGATAATGCAATTAAAGCTGCACAGCTTGAAGAAGAAATTGAGGAATAAAAACGAAACACACAAACAACCACTTTAGTTAAATATAGTCACCCCAGAACTAGTTAATTGCGCTGTCATGTATTTTTGTCTGATATTAAAATAATTATGGTAATGGATGTTTAAGATGAATCAGGTGACTTATTCACACATAACAAAATACTATGGGAAACGTTTGTTCTTATCATCCAAGGTTTATGGAATATTTTCAGTACCCCCGAAGAGCTCACAACCCAACGTGGCAGGAGCTATTCTTTTAGTGAAGACTTGACACATAGTTTCGTCGTTTCTTTTTCAGGGGTGAGTATTCTTGCATTGTTCCAGTGACAGATGAGCAGGTGATATCTGTTACATTTATTGACACCTTTATAAAATTTATTTCTGAGCAATGGTTAGCATTATGAGCTAGTTCGGGAGCAGGGGAGATGGCTCAGCAGCTAAGAACACTGGCTGCTTCTGCAGAGGACCAGGGTTTTATTCCCAGCACCTTCATGGTGATTCATAAATGCCTATAACTCTAGTACCAGGGGATCTAATATCCTTTTCTGGCTCCCAAGAACACCAGGCACATAAACATAGTACAATGAACTTAGGAAAAAAATCATATATATATATATATTATAAATAAGCCTTTAAAAGACATCATATGTAGCACCAAGTGACAAAATTTCTCAGACCTGTATCCAAGTTGAACAATAATAACTATGACAATGAAAATGTCAGAATTACTTCCCAGCATTTATACATAGATATTTAAGATCTCTAAATCACAAAAGGCCATGCTTTGTCCAGTTGAACACACAGGAGTACATCTGTCCTAGTGATGCGAACGAGGACCTGAGAGAGGTGGTCGATAACTGTCCAGCAGTGAGATGCTTGGAGGAAATTCTCACAAAGGCATGCTAGTGTGCATTTCCCACAAGCTCAGTGGTAAGCAGTGGTTGTGTTAAAGCTCAGAATTGGCCACAATGGACTATTTACCTCACCATGGTATTGACTTTACATCAAGGCTTGATTTATTGTTTTGGCATTCTAAAATTAAGAATATGATGAAGATTGAAGGTTAAAATGTGTAGTCTCCTGATTGTAGCATTATATCATGAATGGTGCAAGCACTTCATTGAACAGTCTTTTTTTTCTTTTAATTTTTTATTGCTTATTTTATTTATTTACATTTCAAATGTTATCCCCCTCCCTCCCCCCAAGCTCCTATCCCATCCTCCTTCCCTGCTTCTATGAGGGTGTTCTCCCACACACCCACCCATTCCTGCCCTACTGCCCTGGAATTTCCCTACTCTGGGGCATCAAGCCTTCATAGGACCAAGGGCCTCCCCTCTAGTTGGTGCCCGATGAGGCCATCCTCTGCTACATATTCAGCCCCCATGTGTATTCTTTGGTTAGTGGTTTAGTCCCTGATAGCTCTGGAGGGGGGGTATTGTTGTTCTTATGGGGTTACAAACCCCTCCAGTTCCTTCAGTCTTTCCCCTAACTCCTCCATTGGGGTCTCCGTGCTCAGTCTGATGGTTGGCTGCAAGGATACGCATCTGTATCAGTAAGGCTCTGGCAGAGCCTCTCAGGAGGCATCCATATCAGTCTCCTGTCAGTAAGCACTTCTTGGCATCAGCAATAGTGACTGGGTTTAGTGGCTGCATATGGAATGGATCCCCAGGTGGGGCAGTCTCTGGATGGCTTTTCCTTCAGTCTCAGCTTCACTCTTTGTCCCTGTATTTCCTTTAGACAGGGAGAATTCTGGGTTAAAATTTGAAGATGGGTGGGTGGCCCTGTCCCTCATCCAGGGGTCATGCCTAACCACTGGATATGGTCTCAACTGGTTCTCTCTCTCCTTTGTTGGTATTTCAGCTATTGTCATCCCTGTGGGGTCCTGGGATCCTCTTGCTTTCCTGGTATCTGGGACTTTCTGTTGGCTACCCCCAGTTTCTCATCCCCCATTGCTACACACTTCTGTTCAATTTCCTGACCCTCTGTACATCTCTCCCATCTCCTCCTACAACTGATTCTGATCCCACCTCCTTTTCCCTCCTCCCTCTTCTTTTCCTCCCAAGTTTCTCCCTCCCTCTTCCTCCTGTGATTATTTTGTTCCCCCTTCTAAGTAGATCTGAAGCATCTGCACTATGGTCTGTGAGTTGTATCATGGGTATTCCGAGCTTTTTTTCTAATATCCACTTATCAGTGAATACATACCGTGTGTGTTGAACAGTCGTTTGATACTAAGAAATGATCAGGTCTAGGATGGTTGCTTTTGCAATCTTGGTTGAATGATAGGTTTCCTTGTCAACATGAAGGAAGATATGAGCAAGCAGCCATGTGGCCATTCTCATACAACAATTTTACCCTTGGTTTTCTGCTGATAGAATGTGGCAAAAATTAAAAAATCAAAGGCGATTCTGCTTTAGTATAAAGATATTGCATGTTTGTTATTCATAAATTACACATTGGTTCTATCGGTACAGTTTATGGGCAGTCTATGTCCATGTTGATGGACATGCATCTTTCCTTCACTGAAGAGCTGAGTGATCCACATCCACCAGGACTCTACCACTATCACTCTCCTGAAATGATAGGTAGATGGCTTGTGATTTTATCTACAGACTTTCCAAGAGTCTTAGATTGAAACTTAGAAATTGTTCCCATTTTAAATATACCAATAGCTTCTTTACCAATTTCTTTAGGAGTGTTTTCTTACTATTTGCACTCTTCCTCTTGTCATTCTTATAACACCTACAAGACCTATGTCTTTGCACAGAACCTTTACCTCTTTAAGGGTCCCTCTGCCTGTCCATGTCCTTGTAATATCACATACATTGTTCTCTGCTTTTTGCCAAAATAGCTTTTCTTATTTGTGTGACACTCCCTGTCGAAGCTCTTTCTTCCAAGGATTCTTCTGGATGATTCTGGTACACACATGTTTTGGACTCTACATCTGAGATACCTTTGCTCCTAATAGGAATTGAAAGAGAACAACTGGAAACATTCATCCCCTCTCCAGGTTTTGCAGCCCAGTACTCATAACGGGTCATTTTCAAAACAAAAATTAATGTCAAACTTTAAATCAAGGCTTTATTCCTTTTCAGCCATAGAAATACTCTGCACTATATGAAAATAGAACTTATTTAGTGAGTGCCTAATGGTTGGGCACTCCATTTGCATGTTTTCCTGATACCTCCCTCTGTGTTAGTCTCTTTCCATTGCTGTAACAGCCATCAGAGATAGAAGACTTACAAAGAGAAAAGATTTACTTTGGCTTGTGCTTTGGGAACCTTCAGTCCATGATTGGTTGGCCCCTTTGTTGGGTTTGTGATGAAGCATCACATCACAGCAGGAACACCTGGCCAAGCAACATGACTTTCTTCCTGGCCAGGAGCAAAAGAGAACAAGGTGGGAAGGGCCACATAATTCCCTTCAGTGTCACGATGTCAGGGGATGAAAACAATGCTCCACTGCTTTCCTGTATTAAAGGCTCCATGGCCTCCTCATTAGGAAGAGGCTCCACAACCAAAGCAGTAACAATACTGCTCTCCAAGGTTTACAAGTGACACAACTGGGAAGGCAAAGGATTGCTTGCCCACAGCATCAACAGCCAAACTCATCTTTGAGAGCAAATTCATCTGGTGCTATGACTGCCACATTGTACTTGCTATCTTGTCAAGAGCTTGTCCTGTTTCTCTTGTGTCTTATGTAAACTCATTTGCCTCTGCATCAATTGCCTTAGTATCAATATTTTAATGGTTTTATTTAAAACTCAGTCTGAAGTCAGGGCCATTTTATTACTGTAATATGAATGAATTTTTTAAAATAAAAAATGCTGAAGAGGATCCTTGGACTTCTCTCAGCCCATGTGACCATCCCCACCAAACAAACTCTAGACTCTTTATCTTATCCCCTGCTTAATTCTTGGGCTCCTCAGGTCAGGTTCACAACTCTTAGTCGGTTCCATATTAACTGGCTGTGTTCTCTTTAAGATGTAGTTCCTTCTCTGTATGTTCATTTCCCAACATCTATGTCTCCACAGGTGTCTACAACTCCAGTCTAGTCACACTGACTCCCTTACGGGTCCTAGGCTTCACCCATCATGATTTCTGAGGTCTCTGCTTTTTCCTACCAGCCCTCCCCCCTCCCACCTACAGCCCTCATTCCCCACCTCCCCTTTCTTCCCTGTACTTCCACCTGTCTGCCCTGACTACTTTCAAGCTGGGTCAGCCTAATCAAGTTCGATGCTCTTCACATACCCATGCCTATTCAAGGGCCATGGTCTTCTACATTGAACAATTGTAGGGATAATGGTGTTCTCTCTGTCTTTTTTATTGTCACTAGTGAGGGAGGGGTCCTCTATGAGCTCTAGAAGGGCGAGTGACTCAACACAACTGTGTTAAGGAAGGTGATGTGTTGGAGGCACTCGGAACATTTCTGTGGGATGAATAAGAGATATGGTTTGCCTGTTCAATCACTGCATCCACCCTGAAAAGTTGTCTGTGGAAGAAAATAGTTGGCAGCGATAATTATGTTATGAAATGCAGTAGGAGGGAGAAATGTTGAGAGTAATTACAGGTACAGCTGTGCCAGGAGACAGGACCTGCTGAGAACTCGGGTATGCCAGCCCTCTGGACCATGCCTTCCAAGAGAGTGGGAAATTAAATCCAGTTCTTTAAGGTCTGTGTACCTACCTGAGTTCACACTTGTCTGTATCATCATTCTTAACATATTTCATTATATTTCTGAGATACAGAGGCTCCTGAAAGATTTGATTATTTCCTGTTCATGATAATCTGTATTAATCTCATTTTAAGAATATAGGTATAAAATTATTTTAAGATTCTCTTTGGAGGCATGTTATTGTGTTTCCTACCAGAAATTAAATAGACAACATGTTAATATAAGGCAATGCAACTTTATTTGAAGATACTTTAGCACATGAAAATATATAATTCAAAACAAATGCAAGATAACTCAGCGAAGGTACTTCAGGAAGCCATTACCAGGAGGCTGCCTTTGTTTGAAATGTCTTTGGGATTTCTTATTCAGAATTCTCTTGGAGCATATAGCAAAGACTTTTCACTAGTCTTGGCAAACTGATGTCTCTGTAGCAGAGATCTGTGAAAAAAGTAATAGCTAAACTATATTATCATCCTGATAACTTATTTAATGTAGTTGTTCTGTTTATGACAGAAATTTAAATTTCTTTGGAGAACAGAAGAGACTATTTTTTAAAAATTCACATATTTGTACTGTATTTACATCTTTAACCCTCCTCATCTCATCAACCTCTTCTGAACTTGGCATCAAACTCATGAATTCATTTATTGTTGTTTCACACACACACACACACACACATATATATATATATATATACATATGAAGCAATAATATATGAATACACACCCCATGTGATATATATGTATGTATACATATATGTAAATGGTACATATATATATATATATCATAAATACATCCTACAGAGTTAATTAGTTAATTTAGTGTATATGATTTTAGAGCTGACCACTTGGTATTGGATCACTTAGGAGCTCATCTCTGAGGAACACAAAATTTTCCCTCTCTCTGTAGTTGTTAATTGCCTGTAGTCTTCCTCTGTGGGAAAGCCTAGTGATATTTCCCCCTTACATGTTGGCATATCATTTGGTGTTGTCATTGGTCAGATCTTGTTTAGGCTACTATGTTGTTGAAGTGAACAGCTTCCCTGTTGTTTCTAGGATATAGAGAGAGCTATCTTCTATATTAGTAAGAAGATTTCAGACAAGGGTCACAGTAGATTCCCCAGTTCCTCTGGTTCTTACAATCTTTCTCTTCCCTCTTATAAAATGTCCCCAGAGTCTTAGGTGCAGGAGTTGTGTTGTAATGTATCATGGGTTACCATGATCTACTGCTTTCTGCTTTTTTGACAAATTATAACTTTCTGTAATAGAGAAACTTTGGTAAAAATTATTATACTATATTTATTATTATATAATATTAATATTACATTATAATACATTATATATTATTTTGAAGTGGAAACTTCTAGTTCCTTTGGAAAGTTAGTTATGTCAAATGATGTTTTCCTGAAGCAGACACAGGTGAAAGACATTGGAGGTCCCAGGGAGTTTAGAGGTCAGGTGGGGATGGGGGATGGGGATATCCACATGGAGACATGGGGGTGGGGAGAAGGTATGGGATATGGAGCAGTCAGAGGGTGGAGAGGGTGGGTTGGGGCGGGGAGTAACACCCAAATGTTCTTCTGGCCATTCCTGTTTTTATAAATATATTTTCTTCTCCCTTTTCCTTATCTTTCCCAGTCATGTAGCTGTAGGCCTCTCTTATAAAGCTAGACACTGAGAAGTTCTGTCTATGGTAAGGGCATTAACCTGTGCACATTTATCATTATGACTGATAGCTTTGTTCTTAAAACCCTTTTTTACTTTATAAGTTTCTTGCTTGTCTCTATTACTTATTGTCTAATTATATATTTTTGGAAATGTGAAAGGTACACATCTGACGTTCAATGTGATTGTGCTAATTTTATTGTTTTAAAGAATACAAAGGAAGGTGAATATAGTAGTACCTGCCTATAATCCCGATATTTGGGAATGGTGGCAAAGGGATTAGTCTTCCGTGGCTAACCTTGGCTACAGTGAATTTGAATGTAGCCTAGGTAGGCTATATGAGAGACCCTGTCTAACACCATTAAACAAATAGAAATTGGATCGACTTGTATGAACTCTGGTAGTCAGTCTTAGAAGACAGGTCACACAGAACCTCTTGTAAGCAATGGAGCATCGTCAGAGTAACCCCACTGGTTGTCGCAAGAAATCTGCTCCAAAGGGCAAAATTCATTTCATTTCAAATGTAAAACATTGTGTTATATATTGGGCTTCTTAAACTTTTTCTACTTAGGTCTCCTTTTCACCTGATACACTTGTACATGACTCTAGGTAAATAAATGCGTAGCATAGGTATGTAAGCCAAACGTAATTGGTGATTAATCATAACGAAATGTGGTTGAAAGCAATTTGTGCTAGACTATATAATTTTCCAGAATGAGACGGAAGTGCTTGTTTGCATTTCCATAACAAATGAAGTCTTAGATGGGCGTTTGGTACTGCGGGACATAGAAAGTCTTGAACGTTTTTCAGTTGATTGATACTTTTAAAGTTGGCAGGACTAAGAACAACGCTTTGCATAAACACAAACAAAAATTGATGGTAGTACGAAATTCATTTCCAGTCTCAAGCCAAAATGATTTTAGCATGGCCCTAATTCAGCTACTCCAACAGCAGTTTTTAAAATCAGATACGTAACACATATCATCTGGAGATATATTAATTTGATGCTTATGTTTAAGTACTGAGAAATGAAAGTAGGAAAATATTAAAAAGTCTTTGTTTTCCATAATTAAACCATTAAGTTTCCACATAAACAAAAAAGGCTTGATATCCATAGTAAAAACACTTCAATTCATAGCATCCTATAGTCTGAAATCTAGTTAACATGATTCGGGCGCTATTTGCTGCATGTGTTTGGCTTGAAGGAATCCATTATGCAAAGTACTCACTCATGACCTGAGTTTAGAACCAAGACTTCAGTGAGATCATGTGATGTAACACTGGTGAGCCATGCCACCAACACCTCAGATTCACTTTGGGGTTGATTTAGAAATAATTTTTGATCTATACTCAGAAACCTTTTACAGTTGCCAATTTTTTTCTGTGACTCCTATACTCAAGAGTCACGACCTCATATTGGGTCAGCAGTGAATAGAAAGGTTAGCTTAAAAATCGCAATTAACCCAATTAACCCTTTGCGCCCACAATTAATGCTGAACAAAAAAATCATCTTTACACCACGATAAAGATTCTCAGTGAAGTGTAAATTGCTGCTTTGATATAGGAAAAGTAGGATCTACTTTGTGATGTTTGGTTCATAATAGTATCATGATTGCTAAATAAGTTCATAAAGGAATGTGAACACATAAATCACATGTTTAGAGATAAAACAGTATTTATAAAAATGCTGTGTAGAAAACAGAATAAGGCATTTGTATAGGTAGAGGACAGAACAGAGATTGTGTTCCTTGTGATTGAGTTGGAGCAAACCATGTGACATTGGTGGAACATATTGACCGTTGTTTTCTTCAAGACTCGAAAGTAAAAACAATGATTGTGAAAGCCCTGGCCAGGCCTCTGTCTCTGTTTTGTATCCAGAAGTTTTTAGCACTAAGTATTCTATCATATGCAGAATGGATAATAGCAAGTGAAAGACTGGCAAGGCCAGTAGATACAGTGACATTTCACTGACTCGTTAAACAGTCAAAGAATCTTTTTACTTCTTGGATTCAGTTTCTCATCTCAGAGGTTAAGAGTTTGGGACTTATATATCACTTACTATGTCACTCCTAGTTTTAGTCTTCCATGATCAAAACATTCATTAGGTATGTACTAGAATAGCTTTGGGGTCAAGCCTCATATAGAACAAGAAACACAAATGCAATATAATATACAATACATATTATTTTGTGTGTGTGTGTGTGTATGTGTGTGCTGGTGAGGGCAGGTGCCCTTTGAGGCCAGACTCACAGATTCCCCTCATGCTATAGTTACAAGCAGTAGCAGACCACTCTTTTGAAATCAATAAGACCTAGAAATCTCAGTGTTAAAGAGACTAGGAAGGAAGGCAGATTTATATTTTATTGATAATATAGCAAATTGCTAGTATCATTTTTTTTTGAGGAGACACTTGGTGATTTGTAATAAGCCACAGGAGCTGATTATGGTTTTTAAGCTGTTAATTCTGTATTTTAGTTTGTAGCCTAAGGAAATAGCTCTCAACAAAAAAACCGTAAGATTTATTTGCTTAAAAATGCTTGACTGGGTTATAATAAAGCCTAGAAACAACTAGCTGGAAGATGGCTAATTAACCAATCTTTTAGCAGCACGGTGGGTTATTGCTCCATTGGAAATGACAGATGTATGGGCTAAGTAGATATGTAGAGAAGTCAAGCAAAAAATTAGAAAATAGTGTGCCCATGGTGAAGGCTGAACACATAAAACAGTTAGGTTTACACTCTGATAAAGGTTGACAGTCAACTGTAAATCACTGATTTAATATAGGAAAGGTGGGATCCACATTACGGTGTTTAGTTCATAATAGTATCATGATTGCTAAATTAGTCTATCAAGGAATGCAAACCCATAAATCGTATGTTCAGAGAAAACAGCATTTATGAAACTGGTGGGTAAAGCACAGAATAAGGCATCTGTATAGGTAGAGGACAGAGCAGAGATTATGTTCCTTGTGATTTTTGAGTTGGAGCAAACCATGTGTCGTGAAAGTAGTTACCACACAGAAGAAATGCTTTTTCCAAGAATAATTTTCAGTTTGGCTAAATCCCCAAAATAGTGGAATAAAAATTCATGAGAGAAGTTGTTCTCAGAGACAGCAAGCCTCAGTCAGCTGCTCTAATTCTGCACCCCACCCTTTTCTTCCCTTCTTCCCCCTTTTTTCATGATAAAAGATGTTTTAAATCTCTTTATTTAGCACCCATCTGTCTGTCTGCCTCTCTCTCTCTCTCTCTCTCTCTCTCTCTCTCTCTCTCTCTCTC